>RJWJ010019486.1:0-30385 GCA_004363605.1 Indri indri | reverse complement strand
AGATTCAGTCGCTTCTCCAAAAGAACAAGGTGCCAACATTTTTCTTTGGCATTGTGTTCAGTGGGCATCTGGCCTTACTACTGCTAAGTACCCAATTTCACCAAGCCAGCCATGCATCCCCACATCATTCACTAAAGCCAGAAGTGGAGCAGGAGAACGGTGTGTTACAGTGTGCGTGTGTGTATGAACACCCACACACGCCAACACACATGCGCAACTGCAGGAAACTAACCCTCTCAGTTTGGGAGTCTTATTGCAATATGGAGGAAATACAGCAAGGTCACATTAAGGTTTTAAAAAACACATGATATGTTTTCATTTTTCCTATTGTAACTGCAAAGTGCAAAAGCCACAGTTTTGTATTTGAATTTACTGCCTACACTGGGTCATTAAATCTCCATTAACTTTCTATTCTTGGCACCAACCTTACTTTTATTAGTGCACTTGTGACCACCTCATGCTCAGGTGATAGCTGCACTATGACACTTGTCATCTTGTGGTTGTCAACATCATTTGAGAGTGCCATGGTGGGATGCAATTGAAAAGCTTGGGTACCAAGGGATATGAGGTGAGGGTCTTGCCCTAAAGGGGCTATAAATACGTGATATAGCAACAAAAAGCTCAAAGTATTGTAGAAGTGGGGTGGTAAGTGGGACCAAAACCATAAACCAATACTTCTGATCAGAGCAGACAGATGGAGAGGCAGAAAGGGCTCCAGGCCTGAGGACGAAGGGACTAAGCCTGGTGGGTTATTAACACATCTAAAGAAATATATTGTTGGTCAAAAAGGAGAGAGGTCAGCAAATAGGGCATGACCATGGATAGTCCCAGGGATAATGGCTGGCAAGGTCCACTGGAGCACTGCCTGGGAGAGAAATCAGTGTGAGTAACCCATCCAGTGTGAGGGTGGAAGCAATGAGCCACCAGAACCAGATGCCATTGTATGCTCAGAGGTTCTGATTCTCTGTTTACCAAGAAACCCTTCGGCAATTTGGCTCCCCATGCAGCTTATATACATGGAGCAACTGTGTTTATGACAACCCATGCATCCTTTTTGGAAGTAATATTTTATTGCATTCTGGTTTTATACGTCAGTCTCTTGTGAGCTTTTCAATGTGAGTCGGGCCCCCTGACAGTGATCAACTCCGAGACTTTGGAAAAGTCAGATCCTTCTAAACTTACACAGCTGATGGTCAAATTCTATATTTAGGGCAGAGATTGCTATTTGTTACCTAAAATCCATTCTCCCTTCTTCTATTACTAACAGAACTAAATTTTAGCTGGATACGTGGCCTCAGAGAATAAAAATCATGTTTCCCAGTTTCACCATACCTTGTAGCCGCATGACTAAGTTTTGGAAGAAGAAATACCAGTAGAAGTGATGCGTACAACACTTAGGGCGTGTCCTTAAAAGGAAAGCATGTGCCCATGCACCCCCTCCTCATCCTTTATCTCTTTACTACTCACTGGAATGTGGACAGGTAGACTCAGATGAGATGAAAATAGGCCAAAGGATGGTGAATCAATGAACCCAGGTCCCCAACACCATGGAGTCACCAAGTCATCCCTGAACTTCCTACTCTCAATGATTACATGAGAAATAATTAACTTCTATGCTATTTAAGCTATTATTATTTTGCTAAGTAATTGTTACAGCAACAGAAACTCTATCAACTAATAGTGTACCATATCAGTTCATCTCTTACAGGACAGACATTAAACCTTTGCCAGGCCACATCCCTCCATTCGTTTCACTGGGGGCCTTTCTACTGGAAATGTCTAGCCTATACAATAATCAAACAAGCAGAAAATAAAATGGTGAAAATGGAATACCAAAGTGCTAAGAGGAAATATGCACAGACACAAGTTAAAAGGAAAAACGGTAGCAGCCCACATTATCAAACACATGTTATATGTCAGGCACATTAAAGGAATGGCCTGTTCGAACCCAATTCTGTTTGAATCCAACACATTCAACTAGCCAAGTCAAGCCCCATGAATGACTCAAATGACAAAACAGGAATTCTCACACCTCAGACATCTGCATCCTAGCTGGAGAGGGACCAGATTGAGAAAAAAATCAAGATTATATACTTCAGAACGATTTTAAAATAGACTTATTAAATCCGTAAATACTTATGTACAGGAAGAGGAGGAATTATTCCGGACAGCATATATAAAAAATTCATCAGATCGTTAACTCATAGCATAAATAGCCACCTACTTCAATTTAGAACTTTCTGTGGAATCACTCAGGAATTTGGGTGACCTATGCTTGAAGCCCTTTGTTCAATTATATTATTAAATCTCATTGTCACCACGATACTGATCAGCTCTAATCTTTTTAACAAAGGAGATTGTACATGTTTTTAACCAAATTATTGTAGTTAGCGACGATCTGGAAATGCCTCCCATATTTAAAATGCTTTAATTTTTAAAAAAATAACTTTGCTTAAAGCAGTTAAATTAGAATCCTATTCATTCACCTGTTGATTCTTAGAACAAATATTAAAATTCAGTGCTGATCATGCCAGACAGCCAGCTGGCCTCTGGGGACACATGGAAGAAGCCAGAATAGTCTTAGCCCCAGAGTGATCTGTCGGGGTGGGAAACACTCATTCCTATCAGTCAAGGATCACAGTCAAACTGGACAGATGGAATCCTGGAGGTGGCAAGCCGTGGGGCACAGAAGAAAGAGCAACGATGATATGGGAGTGGTTCTTGGCCTTTTCTAGAAGGAGTGAGGTTTTCAGAGGAGCCCCATCTTCTCCCCCTTTCTTACGATCCATTCTTCTAGTTCTGTACCCTGCATGTCTAGGAGGGAACACTTTTGGAGAGAGGGCGACTGCATGTCACATTGATAGTTCCTTCTCAGAAATGTTATAAAGTGTCCTATTTGTGCCAAGAAATTTAAAACTAAAATATAGACAAACTAGTCAACAGTTCTTTCTTCTGAACCGTTGCCCACCATCTTTGCAGGACAGGTAAAGTTATTCTGTTTCCTAGGAAAAATCTAGGAAGCTAAATTACCTGGGTAGTTTTTAGAAAATGTAATATGTTTGATTAATTTTGGGGATACCTTTGTGTCTCATGCTGTGTTCTCCTTTATTAAATACATCTACATGATATTTTGTTAGTGATTATTTTTTTTTTAAAAAAAAAAAAAACCTCATTAGGAAAAAGGAAGCAGCTCAGTAGACTCAACACTAAATAAAATGTCTTCAAAATTATTTTAATTGTAACTTTTCAACTGTAAAACATTTCCAAAAGCAGTTGGATAGGTGGCTTCCAAGCTACTGAAAGGGACTGAATAGGGAGGATGCAGGGATCTGTTTTGGGGGAGCCATAGCATTATGAATTGATTTTTGACATCATTATTATAGTCAGACGATATGAAGTACACCTGTTTTGACAAGTTCTGGGACTATCACATAATGGCAGGCAGGACAAAAGATTTGGCTCAAAATGACCAATACTCAATAGAATACCAAACGTTTAAAAAAAAAAACTCCATTTTCAAAAGTTTGTATTAAACTTTTGTTTTTTATTACCAGGGAAGGTATCAGCCTCATTTGTGTAGGTATATTTAAATAATGAACCAATTCTGGTTTGTAAGTAATGTAGCATTTTATACTAAACACTTAATTTCATGTGCTAATAAAAAATTAATTCTGTATGTTATTACTTTTTAAAAAAATCACTGAAAGAATTATTCTCAGAAGAGGAGAATAATTTAAACAGATATATGAGAAGAGCCATGAACTTAACAGTAGGAAAATATTACAGAAGCAAAGATATGTTGAAAAAGTAAAATATTATCTAGCCATTAAAAACGTGATTTTCAATAGCTTGAACCTGTGAAAATACTGGCAGTTGAACGGGAATTAAAAAGGCAGGATGCAGAGGTGAATGCGTGGTGCGATCTGAACTTTGTAAACAATGAAACAATCAGCTTAGAAAATGCCTGAAAGAATAAAGGGAACAAACCGTTAACAAAGGTTATTTTTAGTGGAATTTTTGAGTAATTCTTATTTTCTTTTTTGTACCTTTCTATGTTTTCCAAATCTCTGTAATAAGCGCATATTATTCCGTCCCTCCCTTCTTTCCTTCCCCCTCTTTCTCCTCCTCCTCTTTCTCTCTCTCCCCCTCTCCCCTTCCCTGTTTTCATTGATTACCTACCAAGTACCAGACAATATGCCCGATTCTGAGAATAAACAGATGTAAATAACTGAGTCCCCTGAGGAAGTAGTCACGTTAAACTTCCAAAGTGCAGCTACAGACACCCTAAAGGATTTCTTTTTCTATCCATCAATGGGACAGAGGGTGTTGTTCTGAAACTCATCATCATCATCTCTTTGGAACTTTCAAGTAAAACGTAACCAGTGGTTGTGCTTATTGTAAATTGCGGACGCCTTTGGACAAATATTCCCTTCAATACAGAAACGCACTGAATAGCGACTTTGGCACCTATTCTTGCAACGGATATTAGGGAGTACGGTTCATTTTGGATCCTCCCGGGAGGATCCTGGAGAAAGTGCGTTGCCGTGACAGCTCCACAGGGACAGGCCACTCCCGATATGACAGCTGTTCCTGCCGCACTGTCCCACACCCCACTTCCGGCTTCCTACCGAGAGGGGAGACATCAGATTCCAGAGGAAGTCGGCAAAGCCACCGAATTGGCCTGGTTCTCTTGACCCTTTGGGCCTCTGACGATTGAAGACTCTGCCTGCCTGCCTCCTCCTGGGCTCTCTGGGCCCCACCCAGGGACAAAGTCTCGGGCTCTCCGGGGTAGCCCTCAGCAAGGACCCTGAAGGCCTCTGGTTGGCAAAGACAGAAGCGTTCTATACCGGGGGTCTCAACAGCTGCAGGAGAAAATAAAAGTCTCTTTCTTGGTCCTTTCTGTACAGCTTGCTTTTTCTTCCTTCCTATTCCTTTTTTTTCTTTTTTTCTTTTTTTTGGTCTTAGAGGCTGCTGTCAAAGACCAGCTGAATTGTAGCTCAGGAGAAAAAAAAAATTGAAAAGACAAGCAAGCATCCAGAAACCTGGAAAGAAGAAAGAAAATCTCATGAATATAACTCTGACCTCGGCTGTCTCAAATAAGGTGTTCATTACCGAACGATTAGAACCACCTACACGGGACAAAGTGAATTTCTGATCAACAGGTAGTAATAGCAAAACCCCTTCCGCAGCCAAGAAGCATTAGAGTGGATTATCCACGAAGAGAGGATTAGAAAAAGAGAGACCCGGAATCCAGCAAAGGAAACCCCAGCGGGCCAGCTGGCTAATGTTTGGGATAATAATTCCAAACGTATTAAATTAAATTGTAAGAAAGAAAAGGCTGAAGGCAGTAAAAGCCAGCTTCACACGATACTGTATATTGTGGATAAAATCATGCACATTTGCAATAATCACTTCCCCAGCGGCGAGCAGCAAAGGCACCCCCAGCGGAGTCTGGCAGAATTTAAAGAGACACAAAGCCCACTGCATGCTAACAAGAGTTGCTGGAAGAGGTGGGGGAAGGCTTATAACCGCAGCCTGCCTACCGGGAACCTTCCTGGTCCGTTTTTCCTGTGGCCTGACTGCTATTTCATGAACAGTGTTGCAATGGGAAGGAAATAGCGAGAGGAGACAACTTCGCTCCTCGGCAGTCTTTAGTGTGTCTTTTAAGGGACTCCATTCCCTTGAGAAAGGAGAGAAATGCCTCTTGTTTTTCTTAACTGACAGAGTTTCACCAGCAATGCAAGTGTAGGGCATTAAACCCCTTTTCCCTCTCGGCTCTTGTCCATCAGAGGAAGGACTAGAATTCAGAAGCTGACAGGAGAGTGATCTATTTTTATTTCCTCCTTGTCCAGAGTCTGCCACCATTTTTATCTTGAATGTCTGACATTTTCTTGTTAAGTTTTTCTTGCCTATTTGAGATGGCTTTATTACTTCCAGGAAATCTGTAAATGCTATTTATTAAAATGCTCCCCATAGTTTTTTCCATTTTTAGCTGAAGTCAATGAAATATAACAACTGGCCTAAGCCAGGGGAGATCCCTGGGCCTGAGGTTATAATCACTGGGCCAAAGCTTCCTGTAGTTTTAGTCTTATTCATAATAGTTTTCTTCATGAATTCTGAAATTCCTTTATCCTTAACTTTTGAATAAGAGATGGTATTATTACTGAAGAACTTCCTTTCTGACTTGATCTGAAAGTGTGCAATGAGGCCTTGGTTCTAATACCCTCCATCCATCAAGCCATTCAATTATTAAGTACCTAACATGTAGCAGGCACCATTCAAGATGAAATGAATACAAAGATGAATAAAATATGATTCTCGTCCTCCAGGCTTTATGGTTTACCAGGAAAACATACATGCCACAAGTAATAAAAACAATGGTTTAATAATAAGGGCTTTCAGAGAGCTTTACAGGACGCGCCAAGAGAAAACACCTGGTTCTTTTAATGAGGGCTCCAAGAAGTCTCTATATAGGATCTAAATGTGCATTGTCCTTGAAGAGAGATGAGAAGTCAAAGGTCAAGGATATTCACAGGAGAGACGTGCCAGAGAACAAGTGGGAGGAAGAGGCACATTCAAGAACTGGGCGGCAAGAAAGACCAAGGTTTGTTTGGGGAGCTGCAAGGAGTTTGTCATGGCTGGATCTCAAGTGTGTGTTGGGGTTTTTGAGGTTGGAAGGGGAGGGGGTGGAACGGGGCAAAGTGGCAGGAGATGACAGAAGAAAGCAAGCCAGAGGCCAGATCATGCCCACTGTTAACACCCATAAAAGGATTTAGCCCCCAACCCCCAGCAGAGTTTCCTGGGCACCAAGTGTGGGGTTTCTTGCACTAATCTTGCTTTGGTCATAGTCTACCTTCCAGCTAATGAGATTTGCTAAATATTCCAGCATCCTCTCGCAGATAGCTCTTCATCTAATTGGTCTAGATTCATTTGATATATGAGAATGTCATGAAGGCATTAAGTACTTTTTGCAGACTTCTCTAGGCATCAGACCAAGATTAAGTCTGTTTTCTCATACTCTGGGGTTGTTTTGTGTAAACCTCCAAACAAAAAGTTTCAGATCTGTCCAACAGTGCTTAGAATAGAAAATTGGGGGCCGGGCGCGGTGGCTCACGCCTGTAATCCTAGCACTCTGGGAGGCCGAGGCGGGCGGATCGTCCTGAGCTCAGGAGTTCGAGACCAGCCTGAGCAAGAGCGAGACCCCGTCTCTACCAATAATAGAAAGAAATTAATTGGACAGCTAAAATATATATATAGAAAAAAATTAGCTGGGCATGGTGGCACATGCCTGTAGTCCCAGCTACTCGGGAGGCTGAGACAGTAGGATTGCTCAAGCCCAGGAGTTTGAGGTTGCTGTGAGCTAGGCTGACGCCACGGCACTCGCCCCAGGCAAGAGAGTGAGACTCTGTCTCCAAAAAAAAAAAAAAAAAACTGGGGGTCTGGGTCCACCCAGATCAATTCAAAACTGAATGGTGCTTTTTCAACTTTACCAACCTCTTGTGCCGCAGGTGTGAAACTGCAGGAGACACGTGTACCATTGCAAGGATTAGGAAAAGAAGACCTAATAGGTTTAGCTTATTAACATAATAGTTCAGAATAAGAAGTTTTCTTTTTTATTAAAAATTGTTTATGAAGTAGTACTTGTTGAAACAAGTGAAACAACAAAACACAGGTAAGAAGGCAAAATTATAATTCAAGTTAACCTGCACCAAACACAATAAAACAATATAAGATTGAAGGCAAGGCCAAGTGAGGTGTCTCATGCCTATAATCCCAGCACTTTGGAAGCTGAGGTGGGAGGATCACTTGAGGCCAGGAGTTTCAGGCCAGCCTGGGCAACATAGTGAGACCCCTGTCTTTATAAAAAAATTTAAAAATTAGCAGGGCATGGTGGCATGCACCTATAGTCTCAGCTACCTGGGTGGCTGAGCCCAGGAGTTTGAGGTTGCAGTGAAGTGAGCTATGATGATGCCACTGCACTTCAGCCTGGGTGACAGAGTGAGACTCTGTCTCAGAAAAAGGGCAGTAGGATGTAGTGTAGTGGTTAATGGTCTGGGTGTATTGGTCAGACAAATCAGGTTTAAATCCAGGGGACATCATCTACTAGCTGGGTGATATTAGACAACTTACTAGGTCTCTCAAAGCCTTAGTTTCCTCATCTTCAAAAAGGGAATCATGGCACCACTCCTAGAGGATTGTAGTGAGGATTAAATGAGATAACATGTCTTAAGTGCATGCCCAAGTAATGAGCATGTGCTAACTGGGGTTATTTAAAACCCCAAAAGATAAGCAAGGTCTTGGTTCATCCATCAGTGGGAAGCATTTTTGATGTCACGCATCCCCCATCCACCCAGCAAGATTGGGCTGGTGCCCCTCCTAAAAATTACATTCCCATAACGTCGTATTCTACCCTTACTTGGCAACCCTTTCCATTCTGCACTATAATTTGTTACACCATTTGTGGTCTGACTCCCCCCACCGGCCTGTGAGCATCTGAAGCATTGACTCTCCAGGCCCTGGCACAATACCTGGCACTCAGTCCATGCAAACACTTAAGAGTGCTACATATGTTAAAATAAGCTATAGTTTAAAAAGAAATTTTTGATAGGTCACAGCAGATAAACAATGCAATCGGTTAACTTAGTTTAGTGTATTGTCACATAGCTTAGTGGATGAAACATCTGCCGGCTTTAGCAGTGGAGAAGCCTGTACATTAATCCAGGCTTTGCCACTTGGTGGCTGTGTGACTTCAGGAAAATTACTTAACTTCTCTGAAACTCCAGTCTGCCATCTCCAAAGTGGGGATAAAACAACAAATAAGATAAAGTATGTAATGTGTCCGGCATATGGTAGGTACCCATCAAATAGAAATTGCTGATTTTGTTAAAGTCATCTAAATTGTGTTGATACCTTTGCTGATGTTTTTGAGTACTTAGAATAAATATGAATATATGATTTCATTGGCCATGTAGATAATAGTAGCTAATATTTATTGAGGGTTTTTTTTCCTGCCAGGCATTGTTCCAACTGCTTTACTTTGTTTAGCATCATAACAGCTCTATGAGATAATATACTACTATTATCATCATCCCATTTTACAGATGAGGATATTAAGTAAAGAGAGATTAGCAATGTGCCCAGTGTACAGTTAGTAAAGAACAGAGCCTAGACTCCAACCCAGCATCCAGGTCCATACCCAGGTATCCAAGTAATCCAGGTCCTTACTCCTGACCATTACCCTGGTCAAGGACAGGCCAAGAATACAACGTAAGGAAAATGCACTGTGGGAGAAGACTGAGCTGCCAGCCTCTGCTCAGCTTCTGAAGAGACAAAGTCCCTCCAGCTCTGAGACCTTATTTCCCCTCTGTAATATGAGGAATAATGCTTGTCCTCACAGGACTCCAAAGTCAAGTACAGACACACGGCTTCTTGTTTCCACAATGGTCTCCTGGAAACCAGGTTGCAAGGTAAATCATCGCCAAGTGTTGCATATTCTCCTGTGGGAGCGATGTTCTCATGGGGGCCTGTATTCTGGAACAAGGGCTCAGAACCAAGTAAATCACTAATACGACCAAAAATGTGTCAAAGGAGTAGATATAAAACAGCTATAAACTTTTAGCGTGCTTTTAAAAATAAAGTCGTCTTGCAGGTTCTACAAAATAGGCACATATACGCCATCCCCAGATTAAGCAAGTACGTAAGGGGGAAAGGCACCACTGACAAATCGAACCCATTCCAGTTGAGTATCTTGCTGTTAATGACCTTTAATTGGTAATAGTATTGCTCTTTATAGAGTTTAGAATCGTTTTGGAGGAAAGCATTTAATGGCTCACAGCTTACAAATGTTTCTATGCAAAGCAGAGGCATTGGAAACAACTCCGATGACCTCCGCTTTCCTCCTAAAATTGGGATTAGTCTTTCCCAATTTAGTCACTACAGAATGTAGATATTTAGGGCACCCCTCAGGACTGGTGGTTCAGCGAAGAAAAGCCTCTTGAAACTGGTCTTTTTATTTATTTTCTGTTCTGTAATTCAACTTCTCCTCTAGCTCACGTCCCCCCGTTCCATGTGAAGGACTGTTGGAAAGTGGGGGTGGCCTAGAGGGTTGGGAAATATTTAGCTCTTTGTTCTTTTGCCTCCTTATTAATAGAAGGTATTTCGGGGCTGACTGAATGGACGAACACCCACTAGAGCCCCAAGTCCCTGTTAGGATTGTCCTGAGACCCTGTTATCCACACGAAACCGAAACGAAATAGTGATGCGCATTGACCTAAATGGAGAAGATTAAAGCTTTTGAAACGATGATGATTATGTCTATTACTAAATGGAAGTAACCATTTATAGGACAATAGATATAATATGATCCCATAATTATAAATAATAAAAACACAAATCTTCAAGGACAGCTATTATAGTGATTATATTTTCCTCTGGCTGCTTCTCTATGTTTTTATCCATCTACAAAGAACAAAAATTTTTTGCAATATTTTTTTTTAATTTCAAGAGAGAAAGAAACTCGGACTCCCGGATGCTCATCTGTTTCTATGTGGTCCAGCGTGAAACCCTTCAGCAACATTTGTAGGCCAGTGTATGGTTTTAGTGCATGCCCAAGAATTGACCAGGTCTTTGCCCTATAAAACCATATTTATTAATAAAATGGGGCTGGTAATAATAGTAACTGAGAATGGAGATATTAACCGGTTTTAGCTCATTTTAAAAGAGAAGCAGAAAACTAAGACTGAAAATTTTTAGAGTGTCCTGTAATTCTGCATCACTCCAGTAGATGGCACTGTTGTATAAAAACAGTCCAATCAATTGACGCTAAAGGACTAGAGAGAGATTTTTGCTGTCTTTCTAGAATTTCCCTCCCCAATGGACAAATCATAGGACCAAGGTGAATAATAAGAGGATATTTTCTTCTGTGGTACAATGTGGATGGCGTTAATGGGAAAGTTCTTTTCATTTATTTAAATGTGTACGTATTTGGTAATTCCCATGCCGATGCTTTTATCTGTGACATGAACTATTCACTGAGCTCACAAGGTTAACCCCCTCTCTCCCCTCTCACCCCCCAAGTTTAACAAACCCTTGGTTTAAAAAAAGAGGGTCTGAGAGACCTGAGCTATATTTTCTATTATTTCTCTCCCTATTATTGCTACTAAAGGTAAAGGAATGAAGTGAAGGATTGGTACCATTTTTAAAAATTTTTTTGCTCAGGTTATTTATATCTGAAAAGCTACAGTTGTGTGGTGGAAAGGTCATACACTTTTTAACTAAAAGAGTTCTCACACTTACCACCTGGGCTGAGTGATCACTCAGAGCCCCAGGTTCCTTGTCTGAGAGAAATGGGGTCAGCAGTGAGTTCTAAACATGTGGCTTCCAGGGATTAGAGGTCTCCGTAGACACAGCTCGCTGGCATGCCCCACACAGAATAGATCCTCAGTAAATGGCGACTAATGGTATTAAAATAATTATTGTCATTTAATTGAATAAATTGTTCAGTCATTAATTTCTGCTTTTACACAATCTTCCAATGTTGCCTGAAGTAGAGGCAAGAAAATTTTGCCAGCCTTGAGGTGGGATCTGGTTCATTTCTTAAAGAAGGATGAACCCCAGCAGCTATTTCAAAGTAATGTGGGTATACTAGAGTGCTGTCTGAACCAGAAACAAAATACTGTTTTAGTAAACGAAGATGATGGTTATTGCTTAAGCACATATGCTGATGGTAAAGGGTCATGTTTGCCCAGCATGGCCACAGGTGACTGAGGATTTCATATCCAAAATATATCTTATAGGATTCAACATACTCATTGTACAGACAAGATAACTCGGGTCCAGCAAGGGTTTTTTTAAAAAAACAAAAACACTTTTCTTTTGAAATAATTTTAAACTTGTAGAAAAGTTGCAAACTTGTACAGAGAATTCCTGAAGACCCTTCAGTAATCTCTAATGTTGACATCTTATATAACCATAGTAAACTATGCAAAGAAATTAAACATGGGTACAGTACTATTAATAAATCTACTATCCTTATTTGAATTCATACTAACGTCCTTTTCCTGTTCCAGGACTCAGTCTGGGATCCCACACTGCGATTAACTGTTGCGTCTCCTTAGTCTCCTCTAGTCTGCGACAGTTTCTCAATCTTTCTTTGCCATTCCTGACCTGTCCCTTCTGAAGACTACTAATCAGTTATTTTGTAGAATGTGCCTCAGATTGGGTTTGTCTGATGCTTTCTCATGGTCAGAGGAGGTTAAACATTCTTAGCAGGAATACCCTGGAAGAGATAGTGTGCCCTTCTCTGTACATGATAGGTTGCTATGTCTACAACTAGAGATATGAACCTTGATTACTGGTTAAAATGGTACTAGCCACTTTCTCCACAGTAGAATTACTATTATCTCATTAGCAATAAATAAATACATCCCAGATTGAGTCCTGTATCAGAAGAAAAAATATTGTTAGTAGGAATTCAAATGAGGTTACTGGATTTAGTTGATAATATTGTACCCATGTTTAATTTCTTTCCATAATTTACTGTGGTTGTGTAAGATGTTAACATTAGGGGAGGTTAGTGAAGGGGACATAGGAATTCTATATTGGAGATATTTTAAGACTATGCAAATATCCTGTGTCTCCTTAAAATTTCACCCATTGATGCCTACAGCAATTATTACTGTGGGGCTTTCCCCCTATTCTATTCCTTCTGCATTTATTAATTGGGTATTTTTCTGTAAGGAAGGTTTCTCTCTTGTCCTCCATTTATCTATTGATTAAATTATTCATTTATATTACTGTAAACTCACAGATATTTATTTTAGTCTGTGAAGTATAATCCAATGCTATCGTTCTTTCTTGCTTCCTCAAAATTATTCCAGTTTTGGCCATTGAGGACCTCTTTCCGGTGGGTTCTGTGTTCTTTTGACATGACTCCATCCTTTGTGGGCACTTCCTTCTATTCTGGTACGAGATGTTCCAGGCTCTTTTTATACTTTGCCTGCCCCAGGCCTGGAATCAACAGCTTCTCCGAGGAGCATAGTTCTCTTGATTCGAGAGTAGTATTTAGAAATCAAGATCTAAGCACTAGATATGCTCAGTGCTACTAGCGTGTTATTGCTTCCAGGCCCTTCCAGGACAGGAGGAACTATGTGTGTGTATACCAACCTGTGCATACGCACGTGTCTGTCTGTGTCTGTCATTGTCTGTCTTCTTACTACGTCCCCCTACGTGTCTGTATAAACATGGGTTTATACTGATACCCCTCACTCCAACCCAATTCCACAGGGTTCATTTTTGCCCTTCCCCTTTCCTTCTTTGTAATGTCTTTCTCCAACAGTGAGAAACTTGACTCTTTTTATCTATATTTGCTCATCTGTTCAATTCTACTGTATAAGTGTAGTATCCTTTGTTAGAATCAAACCTGCTAACTAGATTACAATATTCATACACTGTTCCTTCAGCCTTACCCTATCAAGTCAAAATCATGTTTTCCAAATTTGCTTAGGTTTCTTTTTTTAGAGGTATTGGAACTATTACTAGGGTTCTCTATATGTCAGCTATAAAAAATGTTCACTTAGAGAAACAGTCCTAGGAGTGGTTCTTGCTATCCCATTTCCAGTCTCCCATCCTTTCTGCTGGTTGCCAACCATCCTCTGTAGGTAACCAATCTCTTTAATTTATGGTTTATCATTCATTATCAATTTATGGTTTTATTATTAACAAACCATTATCAATTTATGGTTTATCATGTTTGTGCAAAAGAATATAAATTTCTTTTGCACAAATAAGCAGATACATATTTATTTTCTTATATCTCCTTTCTTACACAGAAGGTAGCATATGCCAGATAGGCTTTTAAACTTTACTTTTTATACTTAACAATATATTCTGGAAGGGTCAGGTATGGTGGCTCATGCCTGTAATCCTAGCACTTTGGGAGACCAAGGTGGAAGGATTGCTTGAGGCCAGCCTGAGGCAGAGCAAGACCCCGTCTCTACAAAAAAATGGAAAAATTAGCCAGGCGTGGTGGCGCATGCCTGTAGTCCCGGCTACTCAGGAGGCTGCGGCAGGAGGATCACTTGAGCCCAGGAATTTGAGGTTACAGTGAGCTATGATCATGCCATTGCAGTCTAGCCCAGGCGACAGAGCAAGACCCTGTCTCAAAAAAATATATATATGTATATCCTGGAAATTACTCTGTATCAGTTCACAAAGACCTCCTTCTTTGTCTGTTATAGCTGTAGAGTGTCCTCGTATGGATGTATCGTAGTTTCTTCAACCCACTCTCCTATAGATGGGCATTCAAATTGCTTCCCATATTTCTAAAATTACAAACAATACTATAGCAAATAACTTATACATGTGTATTTTTGTATTGTTAGATGTATATCTTCAATGTAGATTCCTAAAAGTATGATCACTGGGTCAAAAGGTAAGTATAGCTGTGGTAAACAGGTTGGTGGTTCCTCAGGAAGTTAATAATAGAATTACCCATATGACTTGGCAATTCCACTCCCAAGTATATATACAAAAGAATTGAAAGCAGGGATCCAAATGGACACTGGTACACCAATATTCATGGCAGCATTCTTCACAAAAGCCAAAAGTGTCCATCAGTAGATGAATGGATATTTTTTAATGTGGTATATACATACTGGGGGGGGGGGAGTATTATTCAGCCTTAAAAAGGAAGGAAATTCTGATACATGTTACAATATAAATGAACCTCGAAAACATTGTGTTACATAAAGTGGGCCAGACACAAATGGACAAATACTGTATGACTTCACTTATAGGAGTTACCTAAAGTAGTCCAATTCATAGAGACAAAAAGGAAGTAGAATGGTGATTAGCAGGGGCTGGAAGAGAGGAATGGAGAGATGGTATTTAATGGGTATAGAGTTTCTGTTTGGGATGATGAAATTGCTCTGGAAATGAATGAATTCAACATTGTGAATGTACTTAATGCCACTGAACTGTACACTTAAAATGGTAAATTTTGTCTTATATATTTTATCAAAATAAAAAACTGGAAAAAGGCCGGGCACTCACACCCAGTGGCTCACACCTGTAATCCTAGCACTCTGGGAGGCCAATGCAGGAGGATTGCTTGAGCTCAGAAGTTCGAGACCAGCCTGAGCAAGAGTGAGACCCCTGTCTCTACTAAAAACAGAAAAAATTAGCCGGGCGTGGTCACATATGCTGGTAATCCCAGCTATTTAGGAAGCTGAGGCAGGGGGATCGCATGAGCCCAGGAGTTCGAGGTTGCTGTGAGCTAGGCTGATGCTACGGCACCCTAGCCTACGCAACAAAAACTGGAAAAAAATAAGTGCATGTATGTTTTTGCTAGGTATTGCTGAAACCTGATCCCAGCAGGGTTTTCTGAGTCTGCAGTGCCACCAGTTGCATAGGAGTGCCTGTTTGCTTGCAGCCTCGCCAACAGCATGTGTTACCATACTTGTCAATCACTGGGAGTCTGATAAGTGAGAAATGGTATCTCAGTGTTGTTTTATTTGCATTTCTCTAATTAGGAGTGAACTTGAGTGTGTTTTCATGTGGTCGAGGGCTATTTTTATAACCTTTTTTGTGAGTAGTCTGTTCCTATCTTTCCCCTATTTTATAGTGGGTTTTTTATATTTTGCCTCTCAATTTTTAGAAGTTTTTTTTTTTTCTTAAACACACGTTAAGGATATTAGCCCTTTGGTCGTAGTATATACTGCAAATATTTCTTCCAGTTTGCTAGTTGTATTTTGATTATAATTTTGAGTATAGCGCTTTTGCCATACAAATTTTAAAATTTTTATGTAATCAAATCTATTGATATTTTTTCTTATAATGCCTCTCTGCTGGGAGGCGGCCTAGCTCCCTGCAAAAAACCGGGTCCCTTTGGTAGGGTTGCAAGGAATAAGAAAATAATAGAAAAATGGAAAATAATGGAAATAAAAGAATACAGAGAGACAAAGGCATAGTTTTATAGATTTATAAAGATTATAGGCAAAGCAGATGCTCAGGGGGCCTGGATTTCTCCGTCAATCTCAAAAGGCCATGAATGAAGTCTTCATGGTCATTTATAGGTAACAGTGATCAGTTGCCAGGGGTAACAGATTTACATAACAGCAGGTAGTTCCTCTTAGGTTAACAGTTTTGCAAAAGGCTTCTACAGATCCCTTAACTAATTCTATCTACGTGAACAAATGGTTACAAAATCTTTCAAAGACTAACTTCTAAGTTCTAAGGTAAATTTATCACTTAACAGAGGGGTTAAACAGAGACATATTGGCTCCATATTTTATCAGGTTATTGTGAATGGAGACAGGTAGTCTGGAGTTTTAAGCAGGAACTGTCCCCTGGGCTAATTGCTTATAGCCAGGGTGGCTGTCTGTTCGGGGTGGGCACTCTTTGATCAGCTCTCATCCTGTAGTTTTTAACAAATCTGCTTTGCTTTACAAAGCAAATCCAAACCTTTAGGTCTGAGAAACGCGGTGCCTTGTGGGATTCAGCTGCTACTGTCTTTCAGAGATGCCCTCCTGAGGTGAAACAGCTTTCGATATGCAAACTAACACGTTCACATATTCCTTCAGGGCAAAGCTCTGCAAAACTCCTGAGACATTTCCTGTCTCCAATATGTTTATATTAATTCATGGAGCAACACCTCTCTATTTTGAGTCATAGTTTTAAAAATTTCCCTACATTGAGGTTGAAGAAGAATTCACTATGCATTCTTCTAGTACATGTGTGGTTTAATTTTTTTATACTTAGATTCCCTAAAGCACTTGGAGTTTATTACTTATATTTTATGAAATATGAATCTAATTTAATCTTTTATTCCAAATGGCTACCCAGTTTTCACTGCACTATTTGTTAGAATGTCTTTTCATATGTGGTGCCACTGTTGTCATATACTAAATTTCCATACATACTTAGGTCTGTTTCTGGGCTTCATTCCATCCCTCTGGTCCATCTATGCATGTGCCATTACCACTCGCATCAAATCATAGAGATTTCATAGTACGTTTTAATGTTGGTGGGATTAGTCTTCCCCATAGTTTTTCTTTTTTGGTATTTTCCTAGCTATTCTTGCATCTTTGCTTTTCTATATGAACTGTAGTATCAACTTGCCTAACTCCACAAAAATTTTTATTGATATTTTTATTGGGATTGTATTTAAATTTATACATTAACTTAGGGAAAACTAGTGTCTTTTTTCACTTACTAACGTATTTTTAAATTTTTTAAACTTATTTTTTTAATTAACAAAAATATTAGATGTTTATTATATACAACATGTTTTGAAATATGAAATTGTGAAATAGCTAAACCAAACTAATTAACATATGCATTACCTCACATACTTATCATTTTTTGAGGTGAAAACATTTAAAATCTACTCCCTTAGCAGTTTTCAAGAGTACAATACATTATTATTAAGTAAAGTCACCATGTTACATAATAGATCTCTTGGATTTATTCCTCCTACCTAACTTAAATTTTGTGTCCTTTTATCAACATCTGCCCAACCCCCATCTCCCCTTCTCCAATTAATCACCATTTTACTCCCTATTTCCATGCATGGGTTCAGCTTTTTAAGATTCCATATTTAAGTGAGATCATGCCGTATTTATCTTTCTGTGCCTGCCTTACTTCACTTAACATAATATACTCTAGGCTTATCCATGCTGCCACAAGTGACATGATTTTCTTCTCTTCTAAGACTAAGTAGTATTCCATTTGTATATATGCCACATTTTCTTTATCCACTCATACACTGATGGCTTAGCATGATTCCATGTCTTGGCTGTTGTGGGTAGTGCTGCAGTGAACATGGGAGTGCAGATGTCTGTTCAACATACCGATTTCCTTTCCATTGGCTGTATACACAGTAGTGGGATTGCTGGATCATAAGAACTGGTACCTTCGTAATGTTCAGTCATCTATACAAGAATAGGGAATGCCTTTCCATTTGTTCAAGTCTACTTTTGTATCTTTCAGAAGTGTTTTAAATTTTTTTATGATTAGGTTTGTATATTATTATATTTATTCCTAAGTATTTTATCTTTTCATGGGTTCTTTTAATGGGCTTTCTCTACCATAATATCCTCTAATTGGTTATTGTTTATATATCTTAAGGCTGTTGATTTTTGTTTCTTAATTTTATATCCTATCACCTTATTAAATTATTTTTGTTAGTTTGTTGCCTCTGAAGGATTTTCTAGTTATGCTATCTGCAAATAGACTAAATTTTATTTCTTTTTTACCCATCTTATGCCTCTAATTGATTTATGTTGTCTAATTGCATTGGCTGATACTCTAATACAATTTTTAGTAATAAGGAAAATAGAAGGCATGCTTGACTTATTAGTGATCTTAGTGAAAACACTTTTAACATTTTCTCATTAAATAAGATGTCAGCTTTAGGACTTAGATGCTCACACACACATGCAGACACATACATAGGCATATACATACACATATATATAAAGTAAGTATTTCTCATTTTCTATTCTTCTGGATTTTTTTTTTTTTAATCATGAATTGGTGTTGAATTTTTTCAAAGGATTTTTCAGCATGTGTAGAGATAATCATATGATTTTTGTCCTTAGGTTTATAAATTTGGCATAGTCTATTAATGGATTTACTAATATCGAACTTACCTTGTATTTCCAAGAAAGGTTTTGAAATATAAACTTTAAATACTGTGAATTAAATTAAAATTTTATGTACTAAGTGAAATATTGTATCCTAAAAAATGCTTTGAAAGTCTAAAAATGTATACCCTCATCATTAGATGCATTGAAAATATTTCCAGGATTATGTATGTTACTGTATAAAAGGAAGACTACATGGGCTAAAAATCATTGAATATAAGAAGTAATTTATAGAGTTATCCTATGACTAAGTTCACCATGAAAAAACAAACACAAACATATATAAAAATATGGCATACAGATACACAGGTATATTCACATAAGATTTAAAAGGCTAGTTATCATCTTGCAGCTTATCATGTAGAATTTCACATTTTTTCTTTGGAAACAGTAATGTACTATGTAAATATAAGGTATCGATAGTATGTAGCCTCTAGTTAATTTTTTAATCTCTAGATTTTTTTTTTAAATCTGCTATTTAAAAAAAACTCTCACTTTTATATTTGTAAGTAAATATATGAGGTACCTTCTCTTTTTCTATTTTAATACACACACACACTTGCACACACATCCATACAAATATATTTAGTATGAGGTCACAGTCAGGGTCTCATTCCTAACCTTGGCCTTGAAAGCAATGAAAAGAAAAGGCATTCAGCTATGACAGAAGTGAATCCCATACTCTGAGAGTGCTGAGCTAAAGGATCAGTAAAAACCACATTTTCCAATAGAAAAGTAAAAGCATCTGTAAGAAATGGCCTCTCAAGTTCAATTCATCTCAGTGGCCTACTAGGGAATAAGGGGACTCTCACTCTTTATCTAAAAATTTAGAAGATAGTATAATGTGTGCATATGGCAGGCTCTTTTTACCTGACGAATACCTGTATTTAATGAATTATCATTTGGATCAGCAACATCTACTAATTATTCATTTTTACTCCAGGAGAAACAACTGATATCAGGGAGGATATCATATTGCATGAAATGCATATTGCAGTTAAAAAGTAAACACTGTATTTTGTCAAATTAAAGACAACATATATAGAAGACTTAGCATTATTTTATGTACCACTAAGAAAGAAAAATTATGCTGCATCTGCTAGTTGGTAATCCGATGAATATATTAAGAAGTTAGTTAAGGTTAAGTTCACATGAAATATTCAAGGGAAATGAGACTGAGCAATCCCATAGAGAATGTTTGGAGTGTAGTTTGAATATTCTTGCTACAGTGGTTTAGTCGTGCATTATTGGGTACAAATTTATAGACGTTTATTTTATCATTCGATAATACTTTTTGTAGTACTTTTTAAATTTTTTCACAAGTAAACCTTTTAGTTACCATAAGATCAAAAAAGCTAAGCGCATGTTTAATAAATAATTAAATAAAAACGTTTATTTCTCTAGAAAGTTGATGAAGAACTTGTACCTTGAACTGATTGTTGGTATTTATCTTCTGCTGTTGGTGTCATAGTGGTATCACTGACCACATGAATACCAGAAAAGACAAATCTACTTAAAAAGAGTCATTGTATTATTGGAAGTTAATGTGTCATAGAAAGACTTTGTCTGAAAATGAAGATTTAACGTGCAGCTTCAGAGGTTCGTATACATCTCACTCTGTGGAGCATGACTTTTCATTTCAATCAAAAGACTGTTGTTCTTTTTATTTTTTTTTTATTTATTTTTTTGACAGAGTCTCACTCTTTTGCCCAGGCTAGAGTACAGCAGCATCATCATAGCTCACAGCAATCTCAAACTCCTGGGCTCAAGCGATCCTTCTGCCTCAGCCTCCTGGGTAGCTGGGACTACAGGCACACACCACCACACCCAGAAAATTTTTCTATTTTTTGCGGAGACAGGGTCTTGCTCTGCTCAGGCTGGTCTTGAACTTCCTGCCTCAAATGATCTTCCTGCCTCCATCTCCCAAAGTGCTGGGATTCCAGGAATGAACCACTGTGCCTTGTCTAAGACTGTTGTTCTAAATCAGACTTTTTCTGTGAAAGTCCAAATCGTAAACACTTTAAGCTTTGAAGGCTCCATATTTCCTCTGTCATGTAGCCTTCTTTGGTTTTGATTTTAGTTTTCAACCCTTTAAGAATGTAAAAGACCATTCTTAGTTTGCAGCCGTGGTTTGTCCACCTCTGTTCTAAATTAACTACATTCATTTTTCATGTCCAAGTTTTCTTATGCACGTTCAAAAATAAATCTATAGCTCTTAATGTGTTGGCTCCATTACCAAAAGAAGAACTTCACAAATAATTAAATGATGCCATTGTATACCAGTGGTGTATATATATATTTTAAAAAGTTGGCTCGTGCCTGTAATCCCAGCTACTCGGGAGGCTGAGTGGGAGGATCGCTTAAGGACAGGAGTTCAAGACCAGCCTGGGCAACATGGCAAGACCCCATCTCAAACTTTGTTCCAATAATTTTTCATTTTTTTCACTTAATTCATTGATTCAAACTAAAGCTTTTGGAAGTTCATTCTATCAAAGACTATCTGATGTTTTTGTAAATGCTTCTTTGAATTCCATTATAAAGGTTAACATAGAAGATAAGACCTTAGGTTGTGAAATTTTTGAGTTGATAATATTAATACAAAAGTTGATAGAGCATAGTATCACAATAGCATGGTAAAACAATATTATTTTAAAAAAATTAAAGGAGCAGAAATTCACTTGGGATTGGTTATATTACATACATAATTTATAATTCAAATGCATTTAAATAAGTTGCAATAGTATACTAGCCAAAATGGAAGGAGTAGTTATCAAATATATACATTTTTTAATATGTACACAGAATAAATGATACTCACAATTTTTCCGAGTAAGCTATTGAATTTTTTAAAAGCATTATATGGCAGTAATCACTCTCTCTTCTGCCTGCCATTGTTTGGCTTGGAGAAACATTTAGCTGTTGAAGAACTGATTTATGAAAGAACTTATGAGTTCTATATAGTACAGAACTTTTTTATAAATTAATACTCTAAATTTTAGTTGCATTTTTTTAAAAATCAGTTGAATTCTTTGATATTCAGTCTTTAATACACAGGAAATAAAGCATAAGAACATCAGCTTTTGAAGTTTTCAGCAAACTGCAATTATTAAAAACAAGGTTTACAAACAGGAAGACATCGAAATGTGTTCCTACAAAAGCAAAAGAAGGCCTGTACTAATAAATTAATACTCAAATGTTCTGTAATATACAATTTTTAATTCTTCAATTATTTTTTGAAATATCTCCACATGTAGGAAAAGTCTTTTGATGATGCTCCTAATTTTAATTAGATATATTCTCTACCAGAATAGAACATTTAGTAGCATCTTAATTTGGTTAAATATTCAATAGAATCATAAATAGTAAACTTATTTGATAAGTGTTATCTTAAAAAAGTATTTGTTTAAGAAAGGTATTCCGAATGGAGATGAAACAGGAGCCATAGGCTCTTTGGGCTGAACTATTTTCACAATTCAATATGAAAAAAGTATAATCATGAATAGCCTATATTTAGCAGCATTTGCTCTGATCTTACAAGGTATGTCAGTACTTATACAGAGACTATTTTCTCATGGAAAATAAAACAGAATGGCCTACAGGGAAAGGTCAGTTGCATATACATCAACCATAAAATGTAAATATGAAGATGGATAGCAATCTTATGAAAAAGTATAGGACCATATATACACTTTAGAAAGATACTAGTGACTGTGTAGAGATTGATACAGCTAAGAAATAGATGAAAATAAATGAATATGTACACAAAATAATTTTTAAATGGATCTGTTATTTCTAAAAATATTCCTAGTACAATCTGGAGGATTGTTCTAATAATCTATATAAAATGATTTTTTATTTCGATGTACACAGATACGTGTTATTTTTATTTTTAGAAAGAATTTTGTTTTTGAATAAAATTTGAGTAGTAGAACTATTATGACGACCAATTTAATAAAATCAGTTTCTTGGCCAATAAATATTCTTTGATTATATGTTTACTTTGTTGGTATCCTCTTTCATGTGCAGAAGTGTCATGGATGATAAAATGCATGTTTATCCTAGTTCAGGATCATCTCATCTGTGAAAGACAGAATGTACCTGACAATTAAGATGATTTTAATCAGGCTATTGCAATAGGGCTAATGTTGATTAACGAGGAATGTCTCAAAGAAAAGGGAGGATGGTCTGGAACTTCATAGAGGCATGTAAACAAGGGTGTTGTCCACAAGCCTTGTGAGAGTTATGAGGAAGGATGGAGGTGGGTCCTATCTCAGAATATGTGAGGGCGTATTCCTCGGGTGTTCTGTTGCAGTTCGCTGTCTCGCAGGATACAAAAGAGGAGGGCAAAGGAAGGGGTTCTTAACCATTGCTGTTTTCTGGGAGCACAGGGCTCAGATATACTTCAATAATGTCAGTTCCTGCTTTTATACAAAAGAAATATCATTTGTCCCTGAACAACTCAGAGGTGATCACAAACCTCCTGAAAGGGGTGGCAAAACAGGATCTAAGAAACAGCCTCTCAAGTACTCTTGTTGGTATCATTCCTGCAAAACGAGTTGAACCATCTTTTGAGATGTGGTAGCAAAAGTAAGTTGTTTAAGGGTCTGGAAATCAGGCGTCTTACAACAGGGTTGCCTCAAACGAAAGAGAGAAATACTAACATAAATGATTGTATTCAAGAGCCAGAAGTTAAACCTTGAGAGTAACCAAGGCCAGTGAATTCCAAGAGGTCAGTGGAGGAAAATCATCTGGTTATGCAGGGCCAAGAACTGGGTTTCTTGAAGCTCTCAAGCTAGGCTGTTGATGCTCTTGATGATGTTGTCCATGGTGTAGGTTACCTCTGGTATAAGGGCCAAGTGGGACCCAAGCCTTTCTCTGGACTCTTTGGTGGTCTAGACAGTGGTTTGCCCAGAAAGAATTCCAGCCCATGCAACTGCTGTGGTAGTGAGGCCTTTGAAGTTAATACCAAGTCCTCAGGCTTCAGCATGCAGGGCTTCTTCAGATTCCAGGGGGAACGACCAGCTGCAAGGCAATCCAGAATCCTGGGAGATCAGGCTATAGTCCTCAGTGATGCTGAGTTAGGTAGAAAGGGGAAAAATTGAAAAGTTATTGAATGATTGTAGCCAGGTAATGAAAAACAGTGGAAGAATTTAAAATTTAGTAAGGATTGACATTTGAGGGCATAGTAATAGGATCTAGTCCAATTAATAGGTTGGTACAAAAACCGGTTTTTCCACAAAGGGAAAAAAATCAATGTTTTTTTTTTTTTTTTGAGACAGAGTCTCACTCTGTCACCTGGGCAACAGTGCAATGGAGTCATCATAGCTCACTGCAGCCTTAAACTCTTGGGTTTAACTGATCCTCCTGCCTCAGTCTTCCAAATAGCTGGGACTACAAGCAGGTGCCTCCACGCCCAGCTAATTTTTTTGTAGAGACGGGTCTTGGTCTTGCTCAGGCTCGTCTTGAACTCCTGGCCTCAAGCGATCCTCCCACCTTGGCCTCCCAAAGTGCTAGGATTACAGGTGTGAGCCACTGCACCTGGCTGAAATTTCTACCAGAAAAGACAGAGTTTACATATCTGCTACTAAGAATGTACAAAGATGTACAAAGACAGTGAACAAGATTACAGTCTGATAACTGGGAAAGTCATACAGTTATCCATTGAAACACAGAGTTACTTTCTACAGTTACCCCTGCTTTGACCAAAAGAATTCTCAAGGGAAGAGTATTCTTCATCACAATGTGAGACTGGTCTCATTAGATGTGGCTGGTTATTAACACAGGTGCAGGAAGAATCATAATTTATCCTATGGACTTTCTTAAGTTTACTTTGCTTATGTTTTCATAAGGAATCTCTGATTGAACTTTTAAAAGTATCTTGAGGCTAGGAAGCCAAGCCAATAACTTGCCATCAGATTTCACCCAAAGCACTTATAAATATGCATGAACTCTTCTCTTCCCCAGGTCCCCAGTGTTTCCTAAAGTTCCTGAGACTGCCAGAAAGTTAACCTCCTTATTCACCTGTAAGCCTGGGAACCCTGGAAGCCAGGGACCAGGTCAATTTTCCCAGGAGTGCTTTGTAAACATTGCTTCCGTAAAGTCAACCGTAGTTCTTGTCAAGTGCCTGGTCATATCTGACTAAAAGAGTATCATTCTCAAATATGATGTCCCAGGCAAAGCCTTGGCTGCATAACTAACATTCCCAGTGACGTCTTGGTAAAAAGGAGCACACATTGAACCTATGCAAGTAGTTATATTGCCATGAGAATAAGAATATTCTACAAGAGTTTTAGAATTCTGGAAGGACCAGGCAGGGGAGAAAGAGTTTTATTTCTGTTGACAAGAGCATAGTCTACCAAAATGTTATGGCTTATAGATAACTTGAGAGAAAACAGAAAGAATTTCCTTATATATTCAGAAAATAAAACATTAAGACATCAAGAATATTCAAAATAAACCCAACGGTTACGCCTTATCGGTTATTCAGTGCTATGCAGTTGATTCTTATTCTGCTGCATCTCAAGTAAGCAGGCACATGAATCCATCTGCTTCGTGGTTAGAGATTTAGAAATCCTGACTCAGTACGCTGACATGGTCTCAAAGTTGTTTAAACAATGTTCTCAAAAGTCTGTACCTAACAACACCTGGCATAATCCTTTTCCACAAGGCTCTGAGACAGTCCATGTTTAAAGACAAAGCACTTGGGCTTGTCATTGCTTACAAGAGCTTTTAGGAAAATATCAGGGTAAAACAAAAAACTATCCATAGAGGACAAAAGACTTAAACTGGTTGTGTTTAACTTATTGCTGATAGTTCTCAAAAACGAGAGATCTGATGAGAGTTCATTACAAGAATAATACAACTGACAAGGAAATTGGTTGTTTCTGTGACATGCAAAACAAGATCAAAGTCAATCTAAAACATTTTAGACAAAATATCTATAAACGTAATGATTAATCATATTTCCAAAGAAAGAGCAGATATTACATTTAATTTATATTTATGTATAAAGATCTATCTTTACAGAGAAAAAAATCAGCTATAACATATAATAATCCTGATATGATATACCATGAATATACCAAACATGTAGTTAGAATATACCAAGAACATACAAGAACACCAAGAAAAGAGGTTCAGTAAATCTGGCATAGGTCCTAACCACCTGTATATCAGTAAAACCCCATGGGAAAGTGATGTGCATATCCGGTTGAAAACCACTGGCCTACAGATGCTAGATTCAAATTAAAGGAGCAAAGGTGCAACAAATTCAACGTTTTGAAAAATAACTGAAATTATTACTAGCACTATACAGTTATTGTAGAATAATCAAAACAGCAATTCTCTAGTGTCTTTCCATACAGCATATGACTTCTGAAATATTTATCCATACAAATTTAACCAAAGGAAAGCTAAGTATCTCTTCTGATTTGACACTGCCTCCCATGCAACTCATCAATAGTTTATTTATTAAATCAGTGTAATTATTCCTAGCACCTCCTTTTTTTTTCATAGTTTGTGGTTTCATTGCAGCTTTCATTCAAAATATGTTTTATTATACATCACCTGTGACTCGGGAAATCCCTATCTTCCTATCAGGCTAAAGAAACAAGAAACAGAATGCGACAGTGATCAGACTTTAAGTATTAGGGAGTTTTGAGCCCAGACAGTCCATATGCAGACCACCATGCTTGCTTGTTTGTTTTGATAGGACTGGTCCAAAGGCTCACATTTTTATAGAAGCTAGTTTTGCAGTTCCAGGAACAGGTAACGACAGGGAAGCCCCCATGATCTGTAAAATCTAAGGGTGACAGCTCAGGGTTAGGATCGTTTCCTGGGTTCACTCTTGGTATTGTACATTCTATGGGTTTCACCAAATGTATAATGAAATGTTTCCACCGTTATGGTATAATACAGAGTAGTTTCACTGCTCTAAACATCCTCTGTGCTCTGCCTCTTCCTCCTTTCTGCCTCCCTAACCCTTAGAAACCACTGATCTTTTTACTTTCTCTATCATTTTGCCTTTTCCAGAATGCCATATAGTTGGACTCATACAGTAGGTAGCCTTTTCAGATTGGCTTCTTTCACTTAGTAATATGCATTGAAGGTTCCTCCATGTCTTTTCATGGCTTGATAGCTCATCTCTTCTTAGCACTGATAATATTTCTTGTCTGGAAGTACCATGCTTTATTTATCCATTCACCTATTGAAGGACATCTTAGTTGCTTCAAAGCCTGGGCAATTATTAAGAAAGCTGCTATAAACACCCATGTGCGGGTTTTTGTGTGGACGTAAGTTTTCAACTCATTTGGGTAAATACCAAGGAATGTGACTGCTGGATTGTATGGGACGAATATGTTTAATTTTATAACAAACTGCCAAACTGTCTTCCAAAGTGGATGTACAATTCTGTATTCCCACTAGAAAGGAATGAGAGTTCCTGTTGCTCCACATTCTCACTGGCATTTGGTGTTGTCAATGTTGTGGATTTGCGCCATTCTAATAGGCATGTAGTGGTACCTCGTTGTTGTTTTAATTTGCATTCCCTGATGACACGTGATGTGGAACATCTTTTCAAATGCTTGTCATCTGTATATCTTCTTTGGTAAGGTATACTCATATTTTTGAGTTTTAAGGATTCTTTGTGTATTTTGGATTGCAGTCCTTTATCAGTTATGTCTTTTGCAAATATTTTCCCCCAGTCTATGCCTTGTTTTCTCATTCTTTTGATGGTGTCTTCCATGGAGCAGAAGTTTTTAAGTTTAATGAAATCCAGTTTATCAATTATTTCTTTCATGGACCATGCCTTTTGATGTTGTATCTAAAAAGTCATTACCATACCCAAGGTCATCTAGATTTTCTCCTATGTAATCTTCTATCTTTTAGGAGCTTTTGCATTTTGCATTCAGGTCTATGATCTATTTTTAGTTAATCTTTGTGCATGTGGATGTCCAGCACCTCAATTTTACAGGGTGATAGAACAAATTCTTTGTGATTTTTCAGGAGCCCTTTGGGAAATCTTAAAGATGGCTTTAGGTGCAAAACACATCATTTAGGATGAGATTTTAGGAAGGCAAAAATCAAAAGCTGTCAGAATTTGAATGCTTAAAATGGGAATCATGGTAATATCACCTTGTATACCTTAAATATATATGATTTTTATTTGGCAATTTTACCACAATAAAACTGGGGGAGGGGGAGAGAGGAGTCATGGGTGCCTGAAAGAAATATGTTGCTGCTCATTTGAATGTGACAATAAAATGCTAAAAATACACATAGAAGGTAACGTGTTTGTAAAGAATCTTAGCTGTTTCCTAAATGAGAAACCTTTTTTCTTAAGTACTCAACGACGCAGCAAAGTCAACACAAACTGTAGCCAATTACTTTGCTAAGACACAAAGGCTAAGAATAACCTTTTCAGACTCTTAAGAGCAGACCAACAATCCAAGAAAATTGTGTCATTTTAACGCACAGAAAACCAAATTCTAGTTTTTATCAGAATAATATTTGATACTAGAGCTCTTTCTGAAAATCTTATAAATAAACCCATCAAACCTTAGCCAGTTGTGACCACATCGAATAAAATTTCTTTACCGAGAACCTTCTCCAACTTTCTCTATTGATTCAGGTTTTGTCCTGTACTTTCCTTGTTCTCATTCTGGAACAACCAGTTATTTTACTTCGGGGGAAAAACTACTTTCTTTTTTCACGAACATAAACACACCCTGCATATTTGGCATACAAAGGTGCCACTGTTGCTCCTAGGAGTCTCATTCACATGTATTGATTAAAACTTCTAACCACAGTAACTTCCATTTCACAGAGAAAAGGAGGTGGATAATTGTGAATTGTTGGGTATTTTGCAACAGACTAGCAGAGCTCACAACTTTCTATAGCTATATGCATTCCTTAAAGTACAGCTTCTCAAAGTGGCAAAAATGAGCATGTCCATTATCAGGTACAAATATATACATAGCCTCTCTATAGCATATATATGCATACATATGAGACAGAAAGTATATATACTTAAAATTATGCTTGGTAATTAGGGTTTTAGTACTCTATCTTACTTAGAAATAACCTAGGTATACAATGAATATCCATTAACTCAACTGAGTATAAGTTTAAAGTTTATATTACCTAAAGATCTTAAAGATCAAGCTGCCATATTACAAAACATCATTACTGTGAAAATAAAGTTTTTCAGTTTGGTTAAACACAAATTTATATTTTTCATAATTTTAAACATGAAGTAGAAGTAATGCTAGCTAGCTTATTTGATGACTAAACCTTTATAAGTTTAGGAAGAACATACCTAAGTAGAATAAAAGTATATTCTTATATTATGGTTAATGCTGATAATGCACAGAAAACATGGCTATTCTTTTAAAGAAAAATTATTAAACTAATCTTTTTGCCAAAGATTTACCTAAATTATCTGAAATTTAATTCTTAATACATTTCTGAGTTAATGCGTTAAAAATACCATTTTTTTCACAGAAAGTATTTGAGGTTCAATTTCCAAAATTTTGGGGGGGTTTAAAGACTAGTCAATGTATATAAATGCTTATTTATCTAAGCCTATCAGAATAGAGGTCCTTTGGATTTTATAATCTAATTTGGTAGATTGTAAAAGCATTATATAATGAAAGGTAAAGGCCTTTCCGAATTATATAAACATACACACAAACACAGCTTCTAACTTCAATTCTAAAATTTCAGCCTTGGATAAAGCATAGACAAAGAATTATAAAACTTGTACATATCAAAGAACTGTTCTCTTCCCAGTAGGTATGAATTTTTAATTGATTTGAGCAGACAAATAGACAACAGGAGGGGTTAACCAACCAGGTTCTCTCTCGTCTTTTACCCAACAGAGCCGAGATCTCAGTAAACCATCCATCCATTTACAGAGATCACCAAACAGACCACAAAACTATAAGAAGCAGGCACAAAAAATGAAGCAAGCACTCAAAAAGAATCCAAATCAAATCCTTGTTCTGCTCCTACTGGACAAGAATCTAGGGTAGAAGACCAGGAGTTGGTTCTCTGATTGCCAGTCAGAAGTAGAGTCACAAAGGGCTCCAAGGGTGGAGCCCTTGTTACTTTGGTGGAGTTAAGGGATATCTGAAGGTGAGGTGCAATCCTGTCCAAGCCACAGAACTAAAACTGTGCAAGACAAAATGCACCCCAAAACTAAAGAGATTATTTTATTTGGATGATAGCATTAGGAATAACCTTCATTAACGCAGGACATCTCAAAGAAAAGGCGGGGGAGCCTGGGATTTTACAGAAGCAAGTACTTTCTAAAGAATTCCCTCTATCACATCCAGGCAAGCAACTGGGCAGACTATTCTCGAAGATCTCTTTTGATGAGGAACTCCCCTTAGATAGTGCTCGCTTCGCATGTAAACAGCATTCTCATAGAAAGCTTATTCTTTCCTTCCTGAGTTGAAATCTGTATCTCTGGCGCTTCCACCGAGCTCTGTTGCCATTTTGGGAGGCCCCAGGGCCAGATCTAATCCCCTCTCCACAAAAGAGCCCTTCAGACATTTGAAAAATCAACAACCCCCAAACCGAATCTTCTCTCTGCAGGCCAGACATCTCCACTTCCCCTCTCTGTTCCCCCACTCCATGATTTTCACTTGGTCAGACTTGCTCGGTCTGTTTTGCCTATGCTGTATGTTCTTTTTTCTTGTCGTTTGGAGACAGGGTGTTGCTGTGTTGCCTACGCTGAATAC
>RJWJ010019485.1:0-30208 GCA_004363605.1 Indri indri | reverse complement strand
ACAGAAAGGCTGGAATCTGGTCCTCTGATTGAGAGAATGGAGTGAGCAGCTAAACTAGTAAGTTTTGAAATTTGTGTGTTACGTACCTTTTGCCAGGTCCTCAAGTCTCTGGGTGGATATTTTCAGAGGCTTATTTGATAACATTTTCATGATATGTCTTTTTCCTCTTTGAGACCCTCATCCAAGTTACCAACATTATGGAGTCTTATTCTTTCTATTTTTTTGTTTAACTCTTTTCTGTTTTTATGGGCAAATGTAGAATTTAAGAGAATTTTTGGCAATTTGCTATTGCATCAAAAACTTACTATAGTTAAATTAAACCATGACAAAACAGTGGCAGATTTTCTTCATCTGTGTGCTTAGTGGGGTTTTCGAATTGAGAGTCCACGGTTCCTAAGGTCTTTGTGGTCATACGACATTATAGTTCTGCTTCTAATTTAATTTTGAGCATTGACCTGTGTTAGCGTTCTTCTGATTTTCGCAGCGTCTCAAATTGCATATGAAATTTTGCTTTAAATCTCAATAGCAGTCTTTTTAACTTTAGTTTCACCTCTTTATGGCTTGTGTGAGATAGAAACAAGTGGTTTCTGGTATGGTTTCTGGGTGGTTTCCTGAATGCGTGTAACATTTGCATATGGGTCTGTGTGTTGATGACTTGCCATATTTGGATCGAGCAAATTAATTGAGCTACCCAATTTTAGTGTGTGTACTTTTCTATATGTATAGTATGCTTCCATAGAAAGTTAAAAATATCCCATGAAACCAGTCCAAATATTGGTTAATATGTTTCTTAATAATATTGCCAAGTACATTGTGTAGTGCTTGGTGCCTGACAATAGATGCACTCATAATAGGTCAAGTGTGTTTTCTCTTTAATATAGACCCATTGACGTATCATATCATGGAGCAGTTACTGATATATTTCTGTTTTAACCTATGTATGCTTAAATTCTTTAACTTACACTTCTTTCTCTGTTATACAAGGAAGCTAAGCAAGTCTTAAATGCTGCAGACATGTCCCCATGTACACATGGACTTTGGTACTGGATTAATTCTTTATGTTAATTCTATGTGTTTATGGGTTTTTTTTGGAAGTATTTGGCTAGCGTTTCTGGAAATATTTTTTTATCTCCCCCTGCTTTTTCTCTCTTTTTGGGGAATTCATTACTCTGAGTGATGTTGTTCCATATTTCTGTTTTTATCTCTGCATTTAATTTTGGTCAGTCTACATTGCTACCTCTTCCAGTTCATTAATCTTTTCTTTCGTAATGTGTAAGCCGCAGTTATTCCCATCCAGTTGTTTTTTTATCTCAGGCACTGCTGTTTTAACCTCTAGAAACTTCATTTAAAGTCCTTTTTATCTTTCATGGCTCTAACTATTGAACTTATGTTAATAGATACAATTAGAATAAGTTTTTAATATTTTCATCTGCTAATTAACATCTTTTAAAAATATAAATGACCAACAATCACATGAAAAGATGCTCAACATCATTACAGATCAGGGAAATGCAAATCAAAGCCACAATAAAAGAGCACTTTACCCCCACGCCAGGATATCTGTCATCAAAAAGGCAGATAACAACAAATGTTTATAGAGGTATGGAGAAAACAGAATCCTCACAAATGGCTGGTGGGAATGTAAAATAGTGTGGCTAATGTGGAAGACACTTTGCCAGTTCTCAAAAGGCTAAGCATAGAGTTACCATATGACACAGCAGTTCCACTCCCAGTTATATTCCCCAGAGAAAGAAAAATCTGTCTTAATTAAAACTCGAACCCTTATGTTCGTAACAACATTTTTTGTGGTCAAAAAGCAGAAACAATCCAAATATCCACCAGCTGATGAATGGATAAGTAAACCGTGGTATATCTAGCTACTTAAATATTATTATACAATAGAACTAAAGATCTGGCACATGCTACATGAATAAACCTTGAAAACATTATGCTGAGGAAGATAAACCAGTCACAAAATGTTGCATATTATAGGATTGCATTCATAGAAAATGTCCAGAATAAGTAATTTCATTGACATAAAAAGTTTCGGTGGTTGCTTGGGGCTGGAAGGTTTGGAACAATGGGGAAGTGACTGCCAGTGGGTACAGGGTTTCTTTTCTGGGTGATGAAGTGTTCTAAAATTAACCTCAGCTGAATGCTAAAAAAAAAAAAAAATTAAGCATATGGGTGCATGTATCTTTTGTATGCAATGAGTTCTTTTCCTTTGGATAGACAGTAGTGAGATTGCTGGATTGACTGGTAGGCTGATTTTTAGTTCTTTGAGGAACCACCATACTGTTTTCCACAGAGGTTGTACTAATTTGCATTCCTACCGGCATTGTATAAGTGTTTCCAGGTTACTGCATCCATGCCAAGATCTGTTGTTGTTTTTGCTTTTCACTAGTGGCCATTCTGATAGCCTAATGTGGTATCTCATTGTGGTTGAATTTGCATTTCCCTGATGATTAATGATGTTGAGAATTTTTTCATATGTTTGTTGGCTATATGTATATCTTCTCATGTCATATTTTAAGAAATATGTATTTCCTCTATTTCCCCTTTTACTCAGGGGTTCATAGGAGATTCAAAACATATCTTGGTGGAAGAAACTTTATATTTTGTTAGTAAAATTTGTTTTTATTGTTTTCTGATCGAAATTGTTGTTTTTAATATTTCTTTAAGTCACCAATTATTTATTTATTTGATTTTTTTTTTTTTTTTTTGAGACAGAGTCTCACTCTGTTGCCCGCGCTGGAGTGCTGTGGCATCAGGCTGGCTCACGGCTACCTCAAACTCCTGGGTTTGAGCAATCCTACTGCCTCAGCCTCCAAAGTAGCTGAGACTGCAGGCATGTGCCACCATGTCTGGCTAATTTTTTTTTTCTATATATTTTTGGCTGTCCAATTAATTTCTTTGTATTTTTGGTAGAGACGGGGTCTCGCTCTTGCTCAGCGTGGTCTCGAAGTCCTGAGCTCAAACGATCCACCTGCCTCGGCCTCTCAGAGTGCTAGGATTACAGGTGTGAGCTCCTGCGCCCATCCTCCAAATTATTTCTGACCTAATATAATGATCAATTTTTTTGACTATGCCGCAGGCACTTGAGAGAATATATATTCTCCAGTGTCAATCAAATTCAATATTTCATCATAAAATCTACTCTAGTTTCATGTTCGTTATATCTCCTATTTCTGTATTTTTGTCTACTTGATCATTCTTTTCCTGATAACTGTGTATGATGGTGTTCTATTATGGGCTATTCTCACGAGGACTAGGATGCTGGGATGCCTGTATGACAAATAATTACAAGGAAACCAATGTTGCACTTTATTTCTAATGAATTTGGTGCATTTGTGACCCAATTTATTTTTTATATGATGTTTTGTTACAGGTTCACATGTTTTGTACTTCAGGGAAGAGAGGTGAGCAACCACTTTGGTACTTTTGAAGTTCTTCTGTGTGTCTGTGGCTGGTGAAGGCAGAAGTTCAAGGTCCATGTGTTCATTGCCTCAGTGCTTTAAAGTGGTTTTTTTTTACAGTAGCTATATTTCTCCGTGGATGTTTCTTCCCTGTTCAAGGAATCTTCTTTTTTGTTTCTTCCCTTTGTTTAAACCTCATTTTGAAGTCACCTACATAATTTTGGGGAATCACTTACATATTTCTCTTTTTCCCATTCTGTGTTTACAGTAAATAATCTTGTAGTGAAATTCAAGTGTCCCAATTATTGACTTTTTTATCTTTATCTTTCCCATTCAGAACATAGATGTTTCTATTCATATTTGTACTGTAATCATACCATATATTACTTTCTACATCACTTATTCCTTAAATGTTTAGTTGATTTAAAATGTTTACTTAAATTTTCCCAGTAGATTTTATCTAATTTTTTTAAAACAATCCAAGGTTATTGTCTTCATGTTACGTATATGAGAGTTCCATTACGCAGGTACTAAACAAAATGTCTACTGTACATTTACGTTTCTTCATTCGTAATGCAGTAGATTAGCCTGCACAAAATAAGCCTGGCTATGGAAAGTCCTTATTTGTTGAAAGGGTTATTGTCTGGATCGATCATGAGCATAATTTTCTGAGGACGCTGAGGGACGCATTGCAGATGTCAATCTGAGGTCCAGGTGAGTGGCCCTCTAGAAGGACAAGCAAGACTTTCAGAGCCTGGCTTATTTTTTAAGCCCTCAGTGACAGCATACTACATTTGCGAGCATGTGTGTTGTTTCTCTGTGTTCTTGACATATTTCCTTGACATGAGGAAATTAAAAAGATTGTATTACGAAAGGATCAATCAACTGTGATATGTCCTGAAAATCTCATTGTTGTATTAGCGTTCATACTGAGGGAACACTATGCCTGTATTAAACAATGACAGTGGAACGTGTCATTTAAATAGCAATTTTAGTGCATTTTTATTTTCACTGTTGAGTGTTAGCTAAGATTTTGTCTTTGCTTTCTTTTTTTTTTTTTTTTTTTTGTCCTGTCATGTTTTGCTGAGATAGAAATGCTGGAATCAGGTCCTCTACTTAAGAGACTGGAGTGAGCAGCTAAACTAGTAAGTTTTGAAATTCATGTGGTACATGTTTTTTGCCAGGTCCTCAAGTCTCTGGGTTCATATTTTCAGAGTCTTATTCGATAATATTTTCATGATATGTCTTTTTCCTCTTTGAGACCCTCATCCAAGTTACCTACATTATTGAATCTTATCATTTCTATTTTTTCTCTAACTCCTTTCTGCCTGTATTGAAATATGTAGAAGTGAAGAGAATTTTTGGCAATTTGCTATTTTATCAAAAAATTATTATAGTGAAATCAAATCATGAGAATATATTATCAGATTTTCTTCATGTCTTTGATTAGTGGGTTTTTGGTCTAAGACCCCACAGTTCATAAGGTCTTTGTGGTCATACTACATTATCGTTCTGCTTCTAATTTAATTGTTGAGTATTGACTTGTGTTAAATTTCTTCTCATTTTTGCAAAATGCAAAATCGTATATGAAATTTTAATTTAAAATATAATAGGAATGTTTTTAAGTTTTATTTTTTCTGTTTATGGCATATATGAGATAGAAACAAGTGGTTTCTGGAATGGTTTCTGGATAGTTTCTGCGATGGTTTCTTGTATGGTTTCTGGGTAGTTTCTGGAATGCATGTAACATTTACGTATTGGCCTGCATGTTGATTACTTTCTATATTTGGATAATGTGAATTAATTTAGCTATACAATTTTAGTGTGTGTACATTTTCTATATATATTTACTTCACTAGAAAGTTAAAAGTATCCCATCACCTGGTGCAAATATTGGTTAATATATTTCTTAAGAATATTGCCAATTAGATTGTATACTTGGTGCTTAACAATTGATGCCTCATTATAGGTCAAGTGTGTTCTCTCCTTAATATAGACCTTTTAGCATATCATATCATGGAGTAGTTCCTGATATATTTTTGTTTTAGGACATTTACATATTTTCATGCATATGCTAAATCTCTTTAACTTATACTTCTTTCTCTGTTTTAAAAGCAAGCTAAACAATTCCAAGTCTTAAATGTTACAGACTGGTGCCCATGTACTCATGTAGTTTGGCACTTGATTAATTATTTATACGTTTTTGCAAGATTACTTAAATTGACCCATCTCTTCTTTCACAGAGAGTGAATTAATGTCATGATGCCCTCATGCATTTCCATTTCATGGACTGTATAATGGAATATAAAAGGAAATATAGTTGTTAATATTTAGTGTGTTATTTCCACATCACACATAAAGATGTTGCTCATAGATCATAAGAGCATTATATATTAGAGAAACTTTGGGTAATATTGGTGAATTTAGGTGAGATATAAAGCCAAAATTCAGAACAATGAACTGCTTGCTTAAGGATTTCTTGGAGGTTACTTAGTCAATATACAACTGATAAATTGAAGTCCTGTTTACCTTTTGAGTCTTTGACACACTAAAACTAAAATATGTTTTAGCTTTTAATCCTGTTTTCCTAATTTTCCCTTCTTTTGCTTAAAATAAAAAGACTTCCAGGCATAAATTACTGCCAAGAGTTATCACTTCATTTTAAAGAAGTTTAACACCATAGAACAATAGAAAATTATTTAAGGCAGATGTATTTTTTACATTTCTTCTCTGCTTTCCAGAAGTAAAATATTTAATCATTTGCCCTATTACAGAAACTAAATTTTCTATGCCAATGCAAGTATCTATCAATTCATCTATCTTTATATCTATGATTTAGCTATCATAAAAAGTTTGTTTTATCATGAGGAGATATTGATTTGACATATGACATCATGATAGTATTATATGTTTACAATCTCCTGAGGTTCTATAGGCCGTAAGGCCTCCATGTCAAAAACCGTAGATGTACCGGTCTCCTCAGTGGACATGAAGGACACCACATTTTCTTTAGCCATTTATTGTTTTCCAAATAACGGTGTTAACTTTTTTGCTATTGCAAGATATCATATATTTATAATCTTCATATATTAGTCTTTACACACTCATGCTTCTGTTTCTGTAGAAATCATTTCTAGAATGGGTAATGCTTGCAAGCTAGGTCCATGCAATTTTCTTGAATGAGATATAGTGAAATCACCACCTGAATATTCAGGTTACCATCATGTCACTACTATATTAGATTGTTGGAGTAAAGTAATTTATGTCTTATAGCTATGTAAATAGATAGGGGACTAAAATAATGTTATTTAAGATATCTTTTTAAGTTGCATGTACTTATGGTTAACATTATTACAATAGGTTGTGGTTAATACAATTAAAATTGGCAGCCCTTTTTACGAACATAAGCAATAACAGTAGAATTTATCACTGACAGCCATACCAGGATAGTCTTTTATTTCCAATCATTTAAATACTCCTAATTGCAAGTCTCAAATACTAAGATTCAGATTTTCTGAAAGAGCCATTGTCTGGATAAATTATACAGGTTTCAATTTTTACTCATAGTAGTAATTTATATTCATAAATTCATAAATCATTAATTCATAAGTTAATAATGTAATTTGTGATAGTCAATGCAAGGATAACAATGAAAGGACAAAATCAATTACACTGATAAAGTCATATTGACATGAAGAAATTAATCAGGATAGCTTTCAATGTATATATTTGGAGAAATTGTCAGGACAGTTCTCTGCAATATTCTTTTACCAATTTTAACATTATACTAGGAATTTTTTAAATTTTGACATTACGTGTGTTTCTTTCCAGATAGTTTGAACAGATTCATATTTGGTATATTTTTTTGAATCATTTTTTTGTCCTTAGTCCTGGCAATGTATGCTCGAGAATGAACAAATGAGAAAATAAATATAAAGCCATAAGTGAAGTTCCCAGGTTGAAGTAATCAATCATACATACAGAACACAAAGGATTTTAAGCTAACATTAATGTTTACTTAGCTTTATAGAAGTGTGCTTAATGGATATAAAACATGGACTTTATTGTCATCTCATTGAAAGGTCCAATAGGTACTGAAATACACATTTTTGTTTTGCATCAACCACTGTATAAACTTTTTATGGCTTATTTAGGGTGTGTGTGTGTGTGTGTTTGAGAGATCGTGACACAGAGAAGCAAGAATATCAGAATTCCAGTACACTCTATATAGTTAGAGTCACATTGAAAACCTGGTTCCTCCAATTCTGGAGGGAGCCTACAGATTACACATTCCCAGTAAACAGAGCAGGCTCAAGTCCCTTTGCATACAATATTTCATGACTATCTTATGTCGGCAGTTTCTAAGTATATAGTTTGTGTGAAGACAAATCATTTTCTTTGGACAGCCTGCGTGTATAGTAAATTCATCATTTATTTATTTAGTTACCAAAATATTATCATCAGATTGAGAGACTGTGGTAAAGTGGGCATAATGGAACAGAGAATGAAGTGTAAGTTTATGTTAATGATACTTTTCATTTGGATAAGCACACCTCAGAGAAAATTGGAAAAACATGTATGGCGGGAAAGCTTTGATGTGATTCATTTATCCAGAGGACTTAGCTAATTTTTTTGTGGAATAGAAATATGCATGGTTGTCCCTAAATATAAAAATTAAAAGTTTTTTGAAAAATTAATGAAAAAAGAAAATTGAAGAAGAAAGTAAACTCTAAGTGCTGATGGAGTCAAAATGTAGGGTTGTATTTAGTAACGCAATCAATAGATGGGCACTGGGTAGTAATATTATTTTTCTAATGCTGGCAAAAGTGGCTTAAAATTAGTGAAGACAGACAAAGTCATTGAAAGCAGGTTTATATTGGGTGTTGCTTTGGTGTTGATCCATTTTTGTTCCAACAATCTAAGTTATAAATACTGAAAATTGATTCTTGCATTATTTACTATGTTCTAATTTTTATGTGTTTCAACATTGCAATCTCCAAACTGTGCCATCCCCTTAAGAAGTAGTTTTGTTGGAGTTTATGAGATTGCCATATTGCCAGCTTCAAGAAACTAAAGCTGAAGTATATACTGTATTGTTAATGCAAATAAGAAATCTATAGGATAGTAACCCAGTTGTAGAATTGTTAATTTGTCAGGAGCTGCCTTCCCAAGATCAATGATAAGCATAATTATCGGAGGATTCTGAATGGTTATTTTCAGATATCAGTCAGTCTAGCCAAATGTCCTTTAATAGGAAGGGAGGACTTTCAGAATTGGTTCAATGTGATGACCTCCTCAGTTATCTCACAATGCTCCTATCTACATACCCTTCTTTTCTCTCACAAAATTGTATTGTCATAATTGCTTCAATAGGCAGACTTCACCGTTAAGTTTTCACATTAAAGATAGGTCTGGTGTTTCATTTATTTTGAACTATTTGTTGTTGATTATGTACTATACTCGAGTAAAAATAATGAATATAAATTCATCTGTAATAAACTAAAAAGTTATCAGGTGACTATAGAATAGATTATTAGTGTCAGTAATATTGGGAAAGTTCTAAGGGACTATAAGACACTTGGATGTTACATAATGACAATGGGACCAAATGACTAAATTGTGGTGTTTCATTATAATTAATATTTATGTATTCTCTCAATTTGTTTGTGTGCCTTTTTTCTGCCTTTTTTGGCAGGAAAAATAAACCATGACCAGTAACAGTATGTCAGGGAATAAAAATAAGCAGATCTCTGTGGCTTAGCATTCTTCATGTGATGGGACAGTCATAAAATGATCCTCAGTAAATCTAAAACATTAATTTTATATAAACCATGTTAATTTAAATTGACAATGGGATTGAATTAGAAATAAGAACAGCTTGAAAATCTCCCAAATGTTTGGAAATTGAAATTAGCACTCCTAGACTATTTATAGGTCAAAAAAGATATAAAATGAAAATTGAGGAGTATTTTAAACTGAACAAAGATAAAAATATAACATCAAAACATTGTGGAGTGGTGATAAAACAGTATTTAGGGGGAAGTTATAGCACTGAAATGCCTATATTAGGAAAGAAGAAAGGTCTTAAATCAATAACTTCCTGTTTACCTTAAGCAGCTTAAAAAAGAGCAAATTAACTCAGAGTGAGAGAAATAAAGGCAATAATAAAAATTAGAGTAAAAATCAATAAAACATAAAAGAAAAATATGTATAAAGAGAAAAACGGGTAAAATTGAAAATTAGTCCATTGAGAAGATAAATAATGTCAATAAACTTCTAGTGAGAGTGATTAAGAGGGAAAAAAAAGCAAGACACAAATACCAACATTCAGAAATGTGAGAAGTGACATCATTACAGATTCTGTGAATTAAAATCATAATAAGGAAAATTTATGAAAAATCTATGCCAACATTTTTCAATAACTTAAATGAAGTGAAAACATTCCTGAATGACACAAACCATAAAATTTCAATGAAGAAGCAGATAATGTGAATAACCTTATATTAAATATATTGCCTTTGTAGTTAAAACAGAGAAAACTCCAGGTACATATGACTTTGCATGAAATAAAAAAAAAAATTCCCATTCTGGATAATATTCCAGAAAATTTTAAGGAAGGTAATATTTCCCACCTCATTCTATATGGACAGCAATACCCAGTTAGAAAGCCCCCAAAATTTAAAAAGAGACTATACAACAATATCCCTCATGAATGTAAATGCAAAAAATCTAAGCAAAATTTTAAAAAAGAAAATACAGTTTGCAGTCCCACCAGCAATGTATGAGTGTTCCTATCTCTCCGCATCCATGCCAACATTTATTGTTTTGGGACTTTTTGATAAAGACCAGTCTCACTGGAGATAAGTGATATCTCATTGTGGTTTTAATTTGCATTTCCCTGATGATTAGGGATGTTGAACATTTTTTCATATGTTTTTTGGCCATTATTCTGTCTTCTTTTGAAAAGTTTCTCTTCATGTCCTTTGCCTACTTTTTGATAGGGTTGTTTGATTTTTTCTTGTTGATTTTCCTGAGTCCTAAATAGATTCTAGTTATCAGCCCTCTGTCGGATTTGTAGGACGTGAAAATTTTCTCCCATTCTGTAAGTTGTCTGTTTGCTCTTGGGACAGTTTCTTTGGCTGTGCAGAAGCTTTTTAGTTTGATCAGATCCCATTTATTTATTTATTTATTGTTGCTGTGATTGCCTTTGCCAAACTAGTGCAACCTTTGTGGAAAGCAATATGGAGATACCTTAAAGAGATACAAGTAGAACTGCCATTTGATCCAGCAATCACATTACATATGTAACCTAAACACTTGTACCCCCATAATATGCTGAAATAAAAAATAATAATAAAAAAGGAAATATAGAAATATATAGAAATATTTTGTGACCAATCAAGGGTTATCCAAGGAATACAAGGTTGCTTTTTGATTTAAAGATCAATCAATACAGGCAAATCACTTCTGGAAAGTCAGAATAAGAACCTCTAAAAAACCACTTCTCCATAAAATCAATAAGAGACTTGACAGAAATGATCAAAAGTAATTTTTCAAAACTTTGGAAATTAAGCAAAAACTTACAAAATTCCAAAGAATATTCATTCAAGAAAAATGCTGACTCTCAGTAAGAACCAGAAGAGTTGTGTTGTTTTACCAGGCCTTCTTCCCATCCTCTTCTCCCCAGCACTATGGTAGTCATAAGATCCTGCATGATAGCAGCCACTGAAGAAGAAAGAACATGTTCAGAAGTTTACCCAAAAAAAGCCCCATCCCCAGAGAATTATCACTATTTCACCTCTCTGGAAGTTCCCTGGAAAAACCCAATATATAAGATTCATATTTATTTGCACTGACTCAGTGCTCACTCAGTAAGAAAAATCTCAATCCCAGAGCATTAGTTAAAAAGAATTTATGGCAATTGTTGAATACAATAGATACCTGAAGTATTGGTGCCAGTTGGGACAAACAAGAAGCTGGCCAAAAAATTAAAAAGGAAAATGTCAAGAATGAGATGTCCAAAGGATGCTTCAAAAAGGTCTGACACATTCATTTTTATCTAGAAGGCTACATGCATGTGCAATACTATATGCCAACACAAAAAACATCCTAATTGTTTACCTCTGGATTTCCTTTTAGGCCCTGTGAAAGCAAGAGGTTAAGCTAAGGAAGGGTTGTAAACTACTTGAGCACTGAATGCAAGCCACAACAGCAAACAGCAACAAACACAATCTCCGGGAATGGAAAGAATCTGATTTACAGAGTTGCCACATTATATATAAAAGGTCCAGTTTTCAACAAATAATTACAAGATATACAAAGAAACAGGAAAGTATGTCACATATAAGAAAAGAAGAAGCCACTATAAACTACCCCTTAGAAAGGCAAGATGTTGGACTTACTAGACAGACATTAAATCTGCTATTAAAAATGTTCAAAAAGGTAAAGGAAAGCATGTCTGAAGAATTGAAGTATGAAAATGATGTCATATCAAATATAGATTACCAGTAAACAAACAGAAATTACAAGAAAGGATCACATGAATATTCTGGAGCTAAAAAATAAAATAATTAAAATAGCAATTACACAAGAGGCTCTTTTACAGCAGATTTGAGCAGACAGAAGAAGGATTGGTGAACTTGAAGATAGGTCAATTGAGACTATCCAGTCTGAGTAACAGAGGGAAAAAGAATAAAGAAAAATGGAGTGAGCTGCAGAGAACTGTGGGACACCATCTGCTGTAACGATGTATACATGAATTAGAGTCTCAGATGAAAGAGACAGGAGAAAGAAAAATGTTTTTAAAAAATAGTCAAAACATCCCATTTTGATGAAAAACATTAATTTACACATCCAAGATGAATAATCTCCAAGAAAGATAAACTCAAAGAGATCCACACCTGTACACATCATAGTCAAATTGTGAAAAGACAAACACAAATAAAGAATCTTGAAGACAGTGAGAAAAAAATGATTCATCACATACACATGACCATCAATAAGATTGATGACTGACTTCTCACCATAAACCATGCAGGCCAAAAGACAATGTGCATAATCAAAGTGATGAAAGAAAAACTCAACCAAGAATTCTATAGCCACGAATACTATCATTCAAAGAGGAGACATGACGATGTTCCTGGATTAATAAATCTAAGAAAAATTATTTCTATAAGACCTGTCCTAAAAAAAAAATGCTGAAAGAGCTTCTTCTCTCTGAAATAGGAAGACACTGGAGAGTAACCTAAATTCACATGAAGAAATAAAGAGCACCAGTAAAGATACCTATACATGTAAATTTAAAACAAAGTATAAATGTATTTGTTTTGTAACATTGTTTTCTCCTATTTTATTTAAAAATGTAATCTCAATTATAAATTTTTGTTGATGGTCTTATAACATATAAAGATATAATTTGGGGATAATGTCAACAGGATGACAGAATAGGAGTTTTCATCCCCCCACAGAAACATCAAATTTGACAACCATCCATGGGCAAGAGTGCTTTTGTGGGTGTTCAGGAGTTGAGAGTAGAAGTTTAGCACATCACTAGAACAAAAAAAAAAAATAAAAATAAGGGTACATTGATGAGGATAAGAAGAAGAGTTTCACTTTACCTGCATCAGCCCTCCCCCAAAGTGGCACAGCTCAGTACCAACAAAGACCCCTGAAGCCCATGATTTCTCCCATAGGGGAAAGTGAGAACATTGTAAGTGAGTACTCACCTTCTCCAGGCAAGCAGGACACTGCCCAAAAGGCCCACATTATTCTTACTCTCTCCCTCCAGAATGCTGAGGTGATTAGCATAGCTGAGTTGTTAGAAGAGGGTGAGAGCAGGGAAGAGAGGTGGGGACTCACAGCAATCATAACTTTGAACTGCCGTGGCTTCTAGTAACTGAATCATGGATTTCATCAAAAGTGCACCCATGAACCACTTGGAATTCCTCAACCCCAACCCCAACTATTTCTCAGAACACCCAGTGCTCCAAATGCTTCATCCCCTCGTGGCTGGCTCTCCAAGTACTCCCCTTTGAAAAGCAAGTGAGAATCCCTGCAGAGGGCTTGCAAGCACATGCAGAATGCTGGATCCACTCTTTAGGATTGAGAAAAGGCTCACAAACTTGAGAATTTCATGACTCATACCTAGGGAAAACAAACAGGAGGCTCTCAGTACCTTGCCTGGCTTTATGGCATCTAGAGAAGGCATACTATCTCAAGAAATTATCTCCTTGAGGGAACAAAAGGTGTGGAGGTTTATCCACAAAAGAGATCTGAGAGAACGTCAGAGTCCCTAGCCTGAAATACTGGTGAATGTATTTCTCTCCTGAAACCAGTCTGTAAAGACTGGAGAAGGTGACTCCTTCTATAAATAAAAAGACAGCAATGCAAGAATTCAAGAAATGTGAAAGATCAAGGAAACATGATACCACTAAAGGAACTGAATAATTTTTCAATGACTGTCCCCAAAGAAATGGAGATCTATAAATTGCTCTATAACAAATTAAAAATAATAGTTTTAGATAAACACAGTAAGTTACAAGGATACAAAGTCACAAACATAGACAACTCAATGAAATCAGAAAAACACTACATGAACAAAACTAGAAATTAAGGGATGGAAACCATTAAAAAACAGAAATTATAGAGCTGAAGAGTACAGTGCATTAAATGATATTTTAAATAGAGAACATCAATAGCAGACTTGATTGAGCAGAAGGAAGGATCTGTGAACTTGAAGACAGGACATTTGAAATTACACATCAGAGGAGAAAAAATAAAAAATAAGAAATGAAGAAAGCCTACAGGATTTATGAAAAACCATCAAGAGAGCTATCAAGAGAATATATTAGGATTATGGAATACCATGAAAGAGAAGAGAGAAAAGGACAGAAAGTTTATATAAAGAAATAATGGTAAAACTCCCCAAATGTGGGGAAAGATATGGAAGGACATGAAGCTCAAGGATTCCTTACTGGTTAAAATCAAAAATCACTTCACCAAAGCACATTATAATCAAACTGTCAAAAATTGAAGCCAAAGAACTCATAAATTAATAAAGTTACCTTGTAACCACCAATAGCTAAGGGGGGTGGTCTTATGTTGTGATTATTATTTTCATATCATTTCAGTAAATGTTATTTAACAGCTTATAATCTTAAAAAAAAACCAGAATTTTGAATGCAGCAAGAGAAAAGAGATTTATCACATAACAGGGAACCCCTATAAGGGTATCAACAGATTTCTGAGCAGAAACCTCACAGACCGAGAGGGAGTGGAAAGAAATATTCAAATACTGAAAGGAAAAAAATGGCAACTAAGAATATTTTACCTGGTGAACCTGTCTTTCAAAAATGAAGGAGTACTTTCTTGGACAAACAAAAGCTGAAGGAGTTCATTATTCCTAGACCTCCCTTATAAGACATACTAAGAAGAGTCCTTCAAGTGAAATGATAGGATGCTAACTAGTAATATGAAAAAATAAAAGTCACTGGTAAAGGAAAGTAAACAGTCAAATTCAAAGCACTCTAATATTTTAATGGTGATGTGTAAATAATTTTACTGTGGTATGAAGGTTAAAATACAGAAGTATTAAAACCACCTATAGCTACAATAGCTTGTTAATGCATACACAGTGCAAAAAGATGTAAATTGAAATATTGAAAACATAAAATGTGAGGGTAGAGAAGTAAAAATATAGAATTTTTGTTTGTGATAAAATTAATTTGTTATCAGCTTAAAATAGATTGTTATGCCTGTAAGATATTTTATGTAAGCACTACGGTAACTCAAAGCAAAAACCTAAAGTACATACACAAAAGAGAAAGAGAAAAGAATCAAAATAGAAAATCATCAAATTACAAAGGAAAGAAGCAAGAGAGGAACAAAGGAACTAAAAAGAGCAAGAAAAAAGTAACAATGTCAATAGTAAGTCCTTACCTATCAATAATTATATTAAATGTAAATGGATTGAATTCTCCAAACAAAAGACATAGAGTGGACAAATGGATGTTTTAAAAAGCCACGAATATCTGCTGCCTATAGTAGAATCACTTTACTACTAAGAACACACCTAGACTGAAAGTAAAGGAATAGAAAAAGATATCCCATGCAAATGAAAGCCAAAACATAGTAGAGGTAGCTATACTTATGTAAGACTTAAAATAGACTTTACATTAAAAACTGTAACAAAAGATTAACAAAGTTATTATATATTGATTAAGGGGTTAATTCTTCAAGAGGCCATAACAACTGTGTGTGTATGTGTATCCCTAATGTTGAAGCACCCAAATATATAAGGCAAATATTAATAATTATGAAGGGAGAATTAAACAGCAACACAATAATAGTAGGGAACTTCAGTGCCACACTTTCAACAATGGACAGGCAATCCAGACAGAAAATCAATAAGGAAATGTTGGACCTGAATTTCCCTTTAGAACAAATGGATCTAACAGACATACACAGAACATTCCATCCAACAGTGGCAGAACAGACATCTCAAGTGCATATGGAACATCCAGGACAGATTATATGCCAGGCCATAAAGCAATCTTAAAAAAATCCAGGAAGATTGAAATAATATCCAATACTTATTCTGACAACGACAATGTGAAACTAGAAATTGAAAACAGGAGAAAAACAAAAATTTACAAATATGGGGAATTAACATACTCCTGAACAGCCAATGGGTCAAAGAAGAGAACAAAAAATATTTTGTGACCAAAAAATGAAAACAGCACATACCAAAACTTATGGGACATAGCAAAAGCAGTTCTAGGAGGAAGTCTATAGTGATAAACACATTAAGAAAAAGGAAAGGTTTAAAATAACATAACTTTACACCTTAAGGAACTAGAAGAAGAAGAAAAAAAACAAGCTCGATGTTAGCAAAAGGAAAGAAATAACAAAGATCAGACAGTAATAAATGTAGACTAGAAAAACAATAGAGAAGCTTAATTGGTTTTTTGAAAAGATAAAATTAACAAACATTTAGCTGGACTAAAAAAGAGAAAATTTGAATAAAATAAAAAATGAAAGAAGAGACATTACAACTGATATCACAGAAATACAAATAATTACATGCCAACAAATTGTTTAACCTAGAAAAAATGGATACATTTCTAGAAATGTAAAATGTACCAAAATTAAATCATGAAGCAATAGAAAATCTGAACAGATCAATAATGAGTGAGGAGATTGAATTAATACTTAAAAATCTCAAAACAAAGAAATACCCAGGACCAGATCACTTCACTGGTGAAGTCTACCAACCATTTAAAGAAGAATTAACACCAATCCTCAAACTCTTTCAAAAAATTGAAGAGGAGGGAATACTTCCAAACTCTTTTTTATGAGACCAGATTTACATAGGCACTAAAGCCTAAAAAAGGACATTATGAGAGAAAAAAATTATAGACCAACATCCCTGATACATATAAATGCAAAAATCCTCAACAACATACTAACAAACCTAATTCAGCAACACGTTATAAGGTTTATGCACCATGGTCAAGTGGAATTTATCCCTGGGATGCAAGGATCATTCAACAGATGTGAATCAACAAACATTACAATGCATTAACAGAACGAAGGGTAAAAATCCTATTATCATCTCAGTAGATCTAGAAAAACCATTTAACAATATTCAATGTGTTTTCATTATTAAAAACTCACAATAAATTATGTATAAAAGGAATGTACCTCAACACAATAAAGGTCAGAACTAGCATCATATTCAATGACGAGAACTTGAAAGGTTTTTTACAAGATCAGGATCAAGACAAAGATGTCCACTGTCACCACTTATATTTAACAGTACTAGAAGTCCTAGCCAGAGCAATTAGGCAAGAAAATAAAAGGCATTGAAGTGGAAAGAAAGAAGTATTCACTGGTGAATTGTACCAACCTTTAAAAAAATAATTAATGGTAATTTTTCACACACTTTTTCAAAAAAAAAACAGGAAAGCAGGGAACACTTCATAGATCATTGTATGAGGCCCACACTACTCTCATACCAAGACCAGACAAAGATATCACACGGAAAGAAAACTAAAGACTTCTGGTGTCGTGGCCCGCCTAGGGATGAGAAATGAACACAGAGAGACAAAGAGAAATACACACATAAAGACGGTACAAGACTGCAGTGCCTTCCTGCTGCAGTGTCTTTATAACAGCCTGTTTGGCAACTGTCCCACCCAATTTCCTTGTTCCCTCATTGTCCCAACTCGACAGGCCCTATTCCCTGTTGTTTCATTTCCGGAGAGCCGATGTTTGCATCCGAAGCTCTCTAGCCCCTCCTGTTTGCAGGGTCAGGGCGCCCTGGCTTGCGTGCAAGCCCAGGCATGTTCTCAGAACAAAACAACAAGGAAACATTCCCAGCTCCGGGCTACATATGACCCGGAATGTCCTCTACATCTGGTTTCTCCTCTGATATGTAAATAGTCTGGAAGTCATCACTACTGTCCTCACAAGAAAAAAATCTGAACAAATTAAAATCAACAACTCTTGTTAGACTAACCATAGAATTGAGGTCACAGGTCAAAACACCACATGAAAACTGGAGAGATAGGCAAATGCAAAGAATCACAGTTTACCAAGAGCAGAAACTGCTAGAACTAGCAACTGGTAGGAACATTTAAATGATAATTTATGAATTGCTGGAGACTGAGCGTGTGGTAGTGTGAGAAATAAAAACTACTAGGGGCTCAGTCTTAGGAAACTCCCCACACTTTTGTGAGCTTTACTTCCAGCAGCCCTGATGGGTTCTCACAGAGAAGACCACAGAAAAATCCCCTCATGCTTAAGGCTGGGAGAAGGGAAAAGCAACAATTTTGAAATGAGCCCATGGGGAAAGTATTCATTTTTATTTTTTTTTTTATTTCAAAATATTAAGGGGGCACAAATGTTTTTGTTACATGGATGCCTTGTATCATACCTAAGTCAGGGCTTTTAGTGTGCCCATCACCATAATAGTGTTCATTACATAGGTAAGCTTTTACCCCTCATTCCCCTCCCACCCTTCTCCCTTCTTGGTTCCCACCATCCTTTGTGTCTCTTTGTGTTCATTGTGCCCATCATTTAGCATACTCTCAGAGCATTCTTTTCCCCATGGCAGAGGACGGCCTGCAAGGGAAACTGCTTTGCCTGAGGCTTGTCTAAGCTAAGAGAAGAGCAATTGGATGACTCAAGTCCCCTCTAACCTTCTTGACTCATGTAATAAAAGAAAAATAGGGTAAGAAACTCTTCTGAAAGTCACAACCCAGATGGAGCTTCCCTCCCCAATACCATGTCACCACATTAACAGGGCTCTGGTATAATAGCAGTCAACAATAAATGAGAGAGATACAAGACACTGACTCCATTACTCTATTTAAGAAAGAATTTCTAGGGAAACACAAAATAGGAAAGACCGAAACAAAGACACTAGAGAAGATTGAAGCTTCTGACATGTATAGCTATAGCAAACATTAAACATAACATAATCCCTAGCCATATAAACATAAAACCTCACACAAAGACCTATTATCTCAGATTCTATTACCTGATACATCATGTTCGATTTCAACAAAAAAATTACAAAGCATGCTAAAAGGCAGGAAAAATTAGTTTAAAGAGACAAATCAATCCTCAGAACTGGATTCAGATATGGTAGAGATTTAAAAATTATACCTGGAATTTAAAATAACTATGATTGATATAACAAAGATTCTAATAGAAGAAGTTGGCAATATGCAGAACAGATGGGTAACAAAGGCAGAGAGATGGAAATCTAAGAATCAAAAGGAAATGCTAGAAATAAAAAGCAGTAACAGAAATAAAGAATGCCTATGATGATGGGTCCTTCAGTAGACTGGACAAAGCCAAAGAAAGAATCAGTGGATTTGAAAATATGTCAGTAAAACTTCCCAAACTAAAATGAAATAGGAAAATAGAATTAAAAAAAAAATCTCCATAAACTGAGGATAATTATGAAAGATGTAATGTGCATAATGAGAATACCAGTAAAAGTATAAGAAGAGAAATTGAATATCTGAAGTAATAATGGGAGAAAATTTTCCAAAATTAATGATATATGCCAAATGACACATACAAGAAGCTCAGAGAACACCAAGGAGGATAAGTAGCAAAAAGTCTAAAAGTAAATATATAATATGCAAACTGCCAAAAACAAAAGTAAAGAGAAAATATTGAAAGAAGCTAAAGGAGGAAATATGCATATAGAGGAACAAAGATAAAAAAAAAACCTTGGACCATATAAGTAAGAAAAGAATGAAGTGAAATATTTAAAGTTTTGAAAGAAAATATCCATCAATCTACAGTTCTATGTCCAGTGAGATTATCTTTCAAAGGTGAAGAGAAATATGTCAGGGTAGGTATCTCCAAAGCCCTGTCCCTCCACAGAAACAATGAAAAAAATGAACAAAAATGGTCAGAATCTATTTTCTCAGAATTCTATAAAATAGACAAATGTTTACAGCAATGAAGTAAAAGTTGAATTGGAAAAAAGACCATTTTAAAAGGATGAGAAACTTTTTGGTGTTTTTATGTGTCCTTGCCCCAACCATTCCCTACCCTGACAGTAGTCTTGAAGATGGTGGGCTACATTCCCAGTGTGAGACTCTGGTCCATTCCCTAGTTCCAAAGGGAGCATAACAGACCTTACTTTCATTATTACTTATCATTATGTCTTTTTTTCCTGATTGCTTTGGGTTTATTTTACTCTTCTTTCTAGTTTATGAGATAAGAATTAAAATTATGATTTGAGACATTTCCTCTTTTCTAATATAAAATAGCAGTGCTGAGATGGAAATTTATAGCATTAAAATTAAAATGGCTTGTTGACTATTTGCATATCTTCTTTAGAGAAATGTCTATTCAAGTTCTCTGCCCATTTTAAAACTTAAATTGTCTTTTTAGTTGTTGAATTATGAGTCCTTTTATATATTAAACCTTTATCAGAGATATGATTTGCAAGTATTTTCTTCCATTCTATAGGCAGCCTTTTCACTTTTGTGATAGTGTCCATTGTGCACAATTTTTAAATTTAGATAATCCAGTTTATCTGTCTTTTGTTGTTTCTGCTTTTGCCAAATCCAGGGTTATGAAGATTTATTCATTTTCTTCTGAGAGTTTTGTAGTTTTAGTTCATACATGTAGGCTGTTGATTTCATTTAAGCTAATTTTTTGTGTATGCTGTGAGGTAGGGGTCCAACTTCTATTTTTGCATGTGCATATATAGTTATTGCAGCACCATTTGTTGAAGAGATCCTTCATTTCCATATTGAATGATCTGGGACCCTCATAAAAATCAACTGGTCATAGATGTATGGGATTATTTCAGACTCAAAATCCTGTTGAGTCTGATTAGAAAGAGTATGTCAAATTTTTATAGAAGTGTCACACTATTTTGATTTCTGTAGCTTTATAGTAAGCTTTGAAATCAGGAAGTGTGTGTCCTCCAAGGGTGTTTTTCATATTCTAGATTGTTTTGGATATTTAGGGTCTCTGTAATTCCATATGAATTTCAAGAGTGGCTATTTCTAAAAAATAATGTAGTTGAGATTTTCATAGGAATTATATTGAACCTATAGATCACTTTGGATAGTATTGCCATCTTAACCATATTAAGTCTTCTAGTCCATGAATATGGAATGTCTTGTCCTTTATTTAGATCTTCTTTATTTTCTTTCAGCAATATTTACTAACATTCAATATATAAGTGTTGTACCTCCTTGGCTAAATTTGTCCCCAGACATTTTATCCTTTCTAATACTATTTAAATGGAATTATTTTCTTCATTTCACTTTCAGATTGTTTATTGCAAATGTATAGAAATGCAACTGATTATTTTATGTTGATATAGTCATCTGCAACTATGCCGAATTCATTTATTACCTCTAATAGGTTTTTTTATTCTTTAGTTTTCTATATGTCATGCTCTGTGAACAGAGAATTTTATTTCTTGCTTTCCAATTTGGATACCTTTATTTCTTTTTCTTGCCTAACTGCTATAGCTAGTACAATGTGTAATAGAAATGATGAAAGCAGCCATTCCTGTTTCTGAACTTAAGGGAATAACTGTAAGGTTTTTGGTGGTGGAGAGACCAGCGGACACAAGTTATGGCCAAACAAGTGGCTTTATTAAAGCGCTCCTGGGCGAGGTTCACAGGTTCTAAGGTCAGGGCCTGAGAAGTTGCCCCACCCAAGACTAAGGCAACGTTTTTATATGTTGGGTAAAAGGGGGTCTTGGAACATTCAGGTAGGATGCAGTGGTTTGAAGCCTGAGTACTTTGCCTGAAGCAGCTGGGTAGAGCAGGAAACTGAGCTCAGGGTGTTCAGCCAGCGTAGCTGTTTTTGCCCGTTATAACAGGATGCGATCTGGCCCCAGCTGCAAGCCAACAGGGAAGGGGCCCGGGGCTGTTGTTGCTGTGCCTGTGGGGGTCTTTTGGCCAGCCTTACATTCCAGCCTCTTTGGTTATAAAGGGGCGATGAGTCTGGCTACTTCCTGCTGTGAAGGGGTGATGGGGGATTAGAGGCTGGAATCGGCTGGCGGAGGGGTCAATGGCAAGGGGAAGTATGAATATAGAAGTAGTTGGTTGACAGTAACCCGAGAGAGCTCCTGCAGCCCGCATTGGAGGAACTGTAGGAGACAAGGGGTGAAAAGAAAAATTAGGCAAATGATCATAATGGGCCCTAGAAGGGAGAGTAACCAGGCGGCTAGAGAAGATTGTAGCCAGCTGAATGGAAATGAGTCCTGGTGGTGGTGGTTGTGGAGATTTTTATTCAGGTTGGACAGTTTATTTATATTTTGTTTTATGAGGCCTGATTTGTTGACATAGTAACAGCATTTTTTTCATAGAAAGATGTAGGTCCCTCCTTTTTCGGCCATGAGTAGATCCAGGGCTCTCCGGTTTTGGAGTGTTATCTGGGCATAAAGGGTCAGTTGGGGAATTATCATGACTGGAAAGTAAGGGCCTGGTGTGGAGGCATTAATGCAGTGGGTAAGAGTTCCATTGCATCAGAAGAATTGTCCTGAGGCAGAGGAAGTGGTTGTATTGACAGTATGGTTGGTGAGACAGTGGCCATGAAGCTGTAAGTTAGGATCAGTGTGAGAGGTGAGGTAGTAAATGTGGTCTGCATAGGGCTGGCCCATAGGCTCAGGCTCCCACAAGGGAATATGAGGGAGAGGTGAAGAACAACTGAGTGCTGGAGAGAGGGTTGATGGGGGAGCAGAAGAATTTAAAGGTATTGTGGCTAGTAATGGCAGTTGAAGACAGACACAGAGAAAGCAGTGGGATATGTTGGGGACTATTGCAGAGGAATTTAGGAAGGCAAGGGTATACCAGATGATGTCCAGCCAGGAGGAGAGGGAGGAGGTTTGGGGTTTAGGGGATAGGTGGCCGGCCAGGGCCTGTTCTGCTTGGAGAATGTTGGTGGATACCTGTACATGTGTTTGAAGGCTTTGGGGCAGTAAGGTATATTTCTGACTAATGTGGAGGGTGCCCTGGGGAGTAGAGTAGTGTCTGTTTCAATATAGCTTACCGGTGATGCTGGTTTGCCAGCGCTGGTGTTGAGGATCAGAGATGTCTAATGAGAATCTGTTGTCAGTGGAGTAAAATATGTCTTTGCCTTTACCTTTATCTGTTACAGAGATGCAGAGGTGGAGTATGGGCAGCCCCTATAAATGTTAGTGTTACGGCGGCAATAGTTAGCTGACTGATCATAAGGAAGCATAGAGTGGATGTATATCTGAGTTTGATGGAGACAAAAGTGAGGGGAATTGTTAGGGTCGACTGACAGCCCTCTGGAGGACAGTCAGCATTACCTGCCAACCGAGTGATGACAGTGGATCCAGTTTTGTAGGTTTCGCGGGCCTTGAACTGCCAGACATATGAGGAGCTAGACACCACTAGAGGAAGGGATAGAAGATAGAAGAGACTTAACAAAGTGGAGCATGGTGGGTCCCACCTGTTGGCAGGAGAAACTCAGAGGAGCATCTTGTGGCAATGGTTGTTTGACGCGCGAGATGTGATGCCAGGCAGGGTCATCGAGCAACTTTATTGCAGTGGGGGTGACAAGGATGATGGTATGAGGCCTGGTCCACCGGGCTCCAGTGGCTTAGGGTGGAGGGTTTTTAAGAGAATGGAGTCTCCCAGCTGTAGGACCTGTTTGCCCGTTCGACTTTTCCGGATGACTGAGGTCGGTACAGGATGTGGAGTTTCTATTTAATGCTTAATGTTTTGCAAACCTGCTGTATAACTTTAGAAATGAAAGCGGGGCCATTGTCGGACTGGATGGAAGAGGGAAGGCCAAAGTGGGGGATGATGTTAGTGAGGAGGGTTGAGGCCACAACATCAGTTGTCTCACAGGCCATGGGGAAGGCTTCGACCCAGCCTGTGAAGGTATCAACCATTGTTAAGAGGTATCTGAACCACCGGTGGGGGGGCATGTGGGTGAAATCAATTTGCCAATCCTGCCCAGGCAGATGACCATGCATTTGATGAGTTGACACAGGAGGTTTAATGCCCCCTTGGGGGTTAACGGAGGTGCAGATTTCACAGGCAGCACAGACAGCCTTGATGAGAGAGTGGAGGGAAGGATGAAAGAAGAGAGGCTGAAGGAAACAATAAAGTCCTTTAGCTCTGATATGTAAGGAGCTATGAACTTGGTGGATTATGTCTGTGGCCTGGAGCTTTCGAATGGTGAGCTTTCTGTTAACCATGATCTATCCTTCAGAAGTGGTAGATCCCCCCTGAGACAGACGTGTGTCTCATTCTCCAGGAGTGTACTGTGGGCTGAGAGAGGGGATAGAGAGAAAGAGAATGGGGGCTGGTGCTGGTTGGTTGTCCAAAGTTAGACTGCGGGTGACAGCATCAGCCCTGTTGTTGCCTTGTGTGACTGTGGAGGAGCCTTTCCTGTGTCCCCGACAATGAATAATAGCAAGCTGGGTAGAAAGTGCCAGTGCATTGAGGAGATGAGAAATGAGAGAGGCATCGATGATAGGAGAGCCCTTTGTTGACAGGAACCCTTGTTCACGCCAAATGGCTGTGTGGCAGCGTGCTATCATGAAAGCGTACTTGGAATCTGTGTAGATGTTTGCAGTTTTGCCTCTGGCTAAGTGCAGTGCCTGGGTGAGGGCAATGAGTTCAGCCTTTTGGGAGGTGGTGTCTAGAGAGAGCCGACAAGCCTCAAGCGTCTGGGAGGAAGAGACTATGGCGTAAGCTGCGTGTCATCTGCTGTCAGCCCCTCGAGTGGAGCTGCCATCAACGAAGAAGGTGAGATCTGCATCAGGCAGGGGTTGATCAAAGAGGCCTGGTCTGGGTGCCATTAAGGCATCTATTAGTTCTGGACAATGATGTGTGCCTAGCTCCAGGTTAGGAACAGGGAGTAAGGTAGACGGGTTGAGGGAAGGAGACTGGGCTTGGCAGATAGAGGGGTTTTCGATGAATAAGAGGTGGAACTCTTGTATCCTGGAGGGGTAAGAAGAGCAAGGGAGCAATGTGTGAGAAGATCTTGTAAATGGTGGGTGGAGAAGACCTGGAGGGTTTGGCCCACGGTGAGTTTAAGGACTTCACGGGTAAGGGCTGTTGCTGACGCTAGGGCTCAGAGACAAGGGGGCCACCCACAGATGGTGGTGTCTAGCTGTTTGGAGAGGTAAGCTACTGGTGTAAGTGTTGGGCCCAGGGCTTGGGTGAGTATGCCAAGAGCGATCCCCTGTTGCTCATCGGCGTACAGTATGAAAGGCTTGTCTGAGGCAGGGAGGCCAAGGGGAGGGGATTGTAGCAGGGCATCATGTAGCTTTTGGAAAGCTCTTTGGACAGCTCCTGGAGCTAGAAGAGGGCCCACAGAAGTGTCCCATGCAGCCTCATAGAGGGGTTTGGCAAGGAGAGAGAAGTTGGGGATCCAGTGTCGGAAGAAATTGACAAACCTGAGGAAGGACAGGATCTGCTCGGCAGTGGTGGGTGGCTGAAGGTCAGGAAGAGCCTGCTGGTGATCAACAGTGAGATGACGGGAAGTAGGGGTGAGACGAAGTCCAAGGTAAGTGACAGTGGGTGTAGACAGCTGAGCTTTAGAGGGGGACACCCGATAGCCCTTAGAGGCAAGAAAGTTGAATAGAGAGGCAGTGTGAGTCTTGGAGTGTTGTAGAGAGGGAATACAGAGCAGTAGATCATCAACATATTGGAGGACGGTGCTGGGTTGTAAGGGACATTGGAGTAGGTCCTGGGCCAGAGCCTGACCAAATAGATGGGGGCTGTCCTGAAACCCCTGGGGCAGGACAGTCCAAGTGAGTTGCCTGGATGTGTTTGTGTCAGGATCTACCCATGTAAAGGCAAAGAGATTGTAGCTGGCTGGGTCTAAGGGGATAGCAAAGAAGGCATCTTTGAGGTCGAGGACAAAAAGTGGGCAGTGGAAGATGGTATATGAGAGAGCATGGTGTAAGGGTTTGGGACTACAGGGTGTATTGGAATGACTGCCTTGTTGAAGAGCCTGAGGTCCTGGACCAGGCGGTATGAGCTGTTTGGCTTTTTAACAGGCAGGATTGGGGTATTTTAGGGAGAGTTAGTGGGAACAAGGAGGCCTGTCTGCAAAAGGCAGTCAATGATGGGTTTGAGACCTCTGCAGTGTGCAGGTGATATGGGAAACTGAGGTCGTGAAGGGAAAGAGGATGGGTCCTTAAGCTGAATAAGGACAGGGGTGTGGTGAGAGGTGACAGTGGGAGTGGAGGTGTCCCACACCCGGAGGTCCACTTCCTGAGCAGGCAGCAGGAGTGGAAGGGAATCATCTTGGCAACCAGACGTAGCAGGCAGTAAAGAGAGTAGTAGTAGGGAAGTGGGTCCCGAAGAGAAGTTAAGCGTGGCCCCTATTTTGGCTAGCATGTCACACCCTAAAATAGGAGTGGGACATGTAGGCACTACAAGGAAGGAGTGTGTGATGGGGTTCCTATCAAGCAGGCATGCCACCGGCCCGGTTGTGTGAGGAAAGGATGGGCGACTGTTAATCTCCATGATGGAGACCTGGGAAAGATAAGTGGGACCAGAGAAAGTGGACAGGACAGAGTAGGTAGCCCCCGTGTCAACCAAGAAGGACACTGCTTTACCCGCTACCTTGATTTTTACCTTGGGCTCAGTGAGGGTGATCGGGGTCATCGAGTCGGGGTCTCATCAGTCATCAGCAGCCAAGCCCAAGACCACCATTGGCAGGTCTAGGGAGGGAAGGGCTGATCTTCTGGGCCCTGAGCAGGAGGGGCAGTCACTTTTCCAGTGTCTCTCTTGACCGCATGTTGGACATGGCTTAGTGGGCGGCCATGGCTGTAGGCAGTGTTTGGCCCAGTGGCCTTTTTGTCACACTTGAAGCACTTGCCGGGAGGGGTGACCCCAGAGGGTCCAGCCGGTGTCACAGGTTTTCCCAGACCACCGACCCTTGCCAGCCGCAGAGCTGCAACCAAGGCCTGGGCCTGCAAGTGAGCCTTCTGGCAAGCATGGGCTTCCTTTTGGACCTCTGCATGGTCATCAGGAGAATTGAATACCTTAAATGTCATATTTACCAGGTCACCGAGTGGGGTCTGAGGGCCTCAATCCACCTTTTTGAGCTTTTTTCAGATATCAGAAGAGGACTGAGTGATAAAGTGGGTTGCTAGGACTGTGGCCCCAGCCACCGAGGTGGAGTCTAGGTGTGTGTATTGGACAAGGGCATCAGTGAGGTGACTCAGAAAGGCGGTGGGTTTTCATCTGCCCTCTGAGTGACCTCTCTCAATTTATCATAATTGACCGCGCAACGGGCAGCGGCCTGGAGTCCAGCAAGAACGCACTGCAGTATGCGGTCTCACTGTCTCCTGCCTTCCTGGCCTGCCTGGGTATCTGGCTGATAGTCCCATTCTGGCTCATTTTGGGGAACAGCCTTTGCACCTGGTGGCATGGTGCGATCAGTGAGATGCACCTGGTTAGCATGTCCCTGGGCAGCTGTCCAGACCCATTCCTGTTCATCAGTAGTCAGGGTAGAAGAAAGGATAACAAAGAGGTCATGTCAAGTGAGGTCGTAGGTTTGAGTGAGATAATGGAATTCTTTGGTGTAAGTGGTAGGGTCATTAGAAAAGGATCCTAGGCGCTTTTCAATCTGAGAGAGATCAGAGAGAGAGAAGGGAACATGAACCCGAACAACCCCTTAAGCTCCGGCGACCTCGCAGAGAGGGCATAGGAGGGCCGGGCCCGGAGGGTTGCCGTGTGAGCGTGTGTGATGGCTGACCGGGAAAGTCGGCGGTGACAGGGATTTGGGACCATGGCCGGGATAAGGTGGGGGCTGAGGAGGGGAAGAGACGAGAGAGTCAGGAGGATCGGAAAAGGTGGAGGGGGCTTTGGAGGGTAGCGGTGTAGGATCTGGAAGATGGGAGACTGGGGGCGGTTGGGTCCAGGCCAGGAGGACCTGGGCCAGGTTGCAGGCCTGGTAAAGAGACGGGCAGGAGCGAAGGTAGAAAAATGCCTGGATGTAAGGAATTTTGAACCACGTGCTGCTTCTGTGGCAGAAGTTATCAAGGTCTTGTAAGATGTTGAAATTGAAAGTCCTGTTTCTAGGCCACTGGGAGCCATTGTCCAATTTATCCAGAGGCCAAGCATTGTTGCAGAAGAAAATAAGGCGCTTGGGTCGGATACCGGGCCTGAGGCCCAGGACAGTCAAGTTAGACAGGAGACAGCCCAGGGGAGTCTCCCGCGGAATTTTGGAAGGTTGGCTGCATGATGTCCCAACCCGAATGGGGGAAACAGACAGGAACAGTTTCCTGACTATGGAGGCCACAGAAGTCTGGGGACATCTCCCTGAGACTAATGCACCGGAATGGAAAGTGGGGAGAGAGAAATTCAGGCGGCCCCGAATAATCTCAAGCCCCAGATTGGGAGAGCCTCTGACGTGGGCCCACAGTTTAACGGACTGGAACAGGATCCAGTGGAGGGGGAACAGAGGCTCCCAGTGGGGGATTCAGGTTGAGACAACACAGGGTGACTCACCCAGTCCGAGAGAGAATCAGGGACCTGAGGTGTGGCTGAAGATCCTTGTCTGGAGGGTCTGCGGAAGGAGGGGCGCTGCCCTGAGACCACGGTCCTGGCAGAGTCACTCACCCTTCCCAGGTTTTGGCACCAAATGTAAGGTTTTTGGTGGTGGAAAGACCAGCGGACACAAGTTATGGCCAAACAAGTGGCTTTATTAAAGCGCTCCTGGGCGAGGTTCACAGGTCCTAAGGCCAGGGCCTGAGAAGTCATGCTGCCCAGGACTAAGGCAGGGTTTTTATATGTCGGGTAAAAGGGGGTCTTGGAACATTCAGGTAGGATATGGTGGTTTGAAGTCTGAGTATCTTGCCTGAAGCAGCTGGGTAGAGCAGGAAACTGAGCTCAGGGTGTTCAGCCAATGTAGCTGTTTTTGCCAGTTATAACAGGATGCGGTCTGGCCCCGGCTGCAAGCCAATAGGAAAGGGGCCCAAGGCTGTCATTGCTGTGCCTGTGGGGGTCTTTTGGCCAGCCTTACAATAACTTTCAGTCTTTCATCATGAAGCATAATGTTAGCTGTGGAGTTTTCTTAAATGCCATTTAATATGTTAAGGAACTTCCCTTCTATTCCTAGTTTGTTGAGTGTTTTTATCATGGAATAGTGTTTGCTTTTGTGGCATTATGTTCTGCTTCAGTTGAGATTATCATGGGCTTGTTTTTCCTTTCATTCAATTAATATGATGTTCTATGTGATTTTTGTATGTTGATCCACTTTTACATTCCTGGGATATATCCTATTTGTGCACACATGCCTCTTAGGCTCTGTTAATTTTCTTCACTCTTTTCTTTTTGTGCTACTGAGACTGGGTAATCTCAGTTGACATATCTTTAAGTTTATTAGGGTTTTTTTTTCCCCATCTCCTGTTTAAATCTGCTTATGAACCTCTATATGAGTTTTCCATTTCATTTATTGAAGTTTTCAGCTCCACAATTTCTATTTGGTTCCTTTTTATAATCTCTCTCTCTCTCTTTATAGACATTGTCTATTAGGAAAGAAATTCTCCTAGTTTTCTTTAATTTTTTGTCTACTAATTGCATTGCCTGGGCTTTCTCATAGACATTTTCTATCTGTTTTTCTTTTCTGTGAACAAACTATATCTTTTGAAAAGTAGACATTTTGAGTATTATAATGTGGCCATTCTGGAAATCAGATTTTCCTCCCTACTTAGTTTTTATTGGTGTTTGTTGTGTGTTGTTGTTTGCTTGTTGGTGACTTTTCCAAACTATTTTGTGTTCTTGGCCATGTGGATCCATTGAATTCTGTATTCTGTTAACTGCACGGTGAGTTAGTGTTTTGAAAGTTTCCTTAAATGTCTAGAGCCAAAACACACACAAACACACACACACACACACACACACACACACACACACTCACACACACAAAGGAAAAATGAAAGAACAAAATGGGGGAAGAAGACATTTTAAAAATACTCTATCTTTGTACACTGGCTTTGTGTTTCTGCCCTCATGCAATACTTAACCAAGTCATTTACAGTTCTCTCTTAACCTTCACTTTCTGCTTGTGTAGTGACTGAAGGCCAGCTAAAGGTGAAAGCTGAGCATCTCCTCAGACATTTTCTGAGCTTGAGTCCTTCCATGGGTATGTGCATGTTTTTCACAATTCCCCAGTACACGCAAGAGTTTTAAAAGCCCTTAACCTCCCATCTATCTTTTTTCCCCAATATTTTCAATGTGTCTATTTTCCATCCCAACTGGTGGCCCTTGCCCCAGGCTGCTGTGGCAAAAATGTTTACCACA
>RJWJ010019484.1:0-30195 GCA_004363605.1 Indri indri | reverse complement strand
TTTCTTAACTCCCCCTCTCCCTGCACACATACGAAAGCTAGCATCCTCTGCATACTGTTCTGGACCTTGCATTTGTTATTTAACAAAATAGCTTAGAAATACTTCCAATGGGTCCAGATTCCCATTAGGCAAGAAAGTTTTTCTTCCCAGACAAAATTAGTTTCCTTGGCTAAAATTGCTTTGTTTTGGCTGGGCACAGTGGTTCACACCTGTAATCCCAGCACTTTGGGAGGCTAAGGAGGGAGGATGGCTTGAGGCCAGGAGTTTGAGATCAGCTTGGGCAACATACCGAGATTCTGTCTCTACAAAAAAATAAAAAAATCAGCCGGGCGTAGTGGTACATGTCTGTAGTCCTGGCTACTCAGGAGGCTGAGGTGGGAGAATCGCTTGAGCCCAGGAATTTGAGGTTACAGCAGTGAGCTATGATTATGCCACTGTACCCTAGCCCAGGCAACAGAGCGAGACCCTCTCTCAAAAAAAACAAAAACAAAAAAAAAAACACCGAAAAAAAATGCTTTGTTTTGAATTATGTTTTATTGTACGACCACAAAATAAAGATCAAAAAGTTTCTCTTGGTAAAAAGGGCCATTGCTCTGTTCTAACCATGCAGTTAATTTATCCAAATTAATGCGACAGAAACAGGTGGCGGTAGAATCTTCTGTCCCCCCACTTTTTTTTAATATTGATAAGCTCTCAAATAAACAAGGGTTAGTGGGCACCTCAAGCTGTGCTCTTTCAGCCTTTGGTATGCGGTTAAGGCGAGTGAGTGGAAGCAGTAGTGTTATTTTTATTTTTATGACAATTTGCCCTCTCTGAATGTACTAATGGGAAAAAGTACCTATCTTCTAAAACGGGCAGTAAAAGGGTCTCAAGTGATCCTAAGCTTTCTCTTGCCCCTAAAAACATTTCTTTTCTCAGTTCTTTTAGTGCATATTATCTTGTCTGCTTGGGATCTGCTTTTAAAGCACATTTCCCACCAGGCAGACTGAACGGCAGTCTAAGATAGAAATGTCTGATTTCCTACCTGAGACGCAAATGGAAAAACACAGGATCTGAATTTACTTGTTCTTTTTTTTCCCCTCCCTCTTCCCTATTAAATAAAGGATATACTGGTTTCTTTAGTCCTCAGTCTTTTGGCAACAGCCATTTAAAAGAAAGAATCATATGGTAATTATTAATTTTGCATGGGATCAACTCTGGCCTCCGCTTTCATTTGAGATGCAGTTACATGAAAAACAGACTGCGTTAATTTCATCCCCTCCGGGGTTGCTTGGCAACAAGGCCTTATTGCAGACCATCTCTTCTCCTTGGCCCAGAGTGATCTCTGTGGAGTGTCGCTCATGCTAGAGCAATCATCACCCCATTGCTGTCGCTTCTGAGTGTGCCCCCATGATCATGATGACACAAGGGGTTGGTGGCTTTGCTCCAGTCATGCTGGGGTCTGTATAAGCCCTGGGTTTGTCAACACAGAGAATGAAGTATGCTTGGAGGACTTGGGATTTGAACAGTCCAGATTAGACAGGAAAGACGGAGCATGAACACTGTCTGAGGTGATACTGGAGGGCGGTGGAGTTGAGGTGGGGTAAATACAAAAGTCCTCAAAAAAAAGAAAGTATTACTACCTTCTGATTTGGAAGTATTTCTAAGCTATTTTGTTAAATAACAAATGCAAGGTCCAGAACAGTATGCAGAGGATACTAGCTTTCGTATGTGTGCAGAGAGAGGGGGAGTTAAGAAAATATTATGTTTATGTTTGCATAAAGAAAAATACAAGGCTGGGCGTGGTGGCTCACACCTGTAATCCTAGCACTTCGGGAGGCTGAGGAGGAAGGATCACTTGAGGCCAGAAATTTGAGACCAGCCTGAGCAAGAGCGAGACCCTGTGTCTACAAATACTAGAAAAATTAGCCAGGCATGGTGGTACGCTCCTGTCGTCCCAGCTATACAGGAGGCTGGGGCACGGGGATCACTTGAGCCCAGGAGTTTGAGTTTGCAGTGAGCTATGATGACGGCGCTGCATTCCAGCCCAGGTGACAGGGCAAGACCCTGTCTCAAAGAAAAAAAAAGAAAGATACAGATGGTCACCTATGAATGTGTGTGAGGGGTGCTAGTGAGGGGTGTAAAGGGTAGAGGTGAGAATAAGATTTTTCATCTGTGTATCTGTTTACATTGTTTTGCTTTATAGACCAAAAGTGAAAACATAGTCCAAAAAATAAATAAATAAATAACAAATTAAAAAATAAGCACCAAAAAAGTGTTAACAACCCAGTACAAGTTGTTAACTTTAGGGAGAGTTGGAAAAGTTGGCTGAAGGGTTATGTGGGAGTTCTTTGTACTATCTTTGCAACTTTTTTCGTGTTTCTGGAATTATTTCAACATCAAAAGTTAAAAGAAACATTTTCAGTATTAGGAACCCAAACAAATTTGCTTTTGCTGTTTAAACACTATTCTTGCTATCTTTTATAAAGGAAGTCCATCTGCACATTTTGAAGACTTGAGTGACTTGGTACAAGGTGGGGTGTCTTTGAACATTTTGAGCTACAGAGAAAAGCCCTCCACTAGAAACATTAGCATTAATCAGAGTGTGATTCCATCTCTGCCCTAAATGGCTTCAGCTGTGGTTTTCAAAGAGCTGAGGAGAAATAAGTGACAGCCTGGGCTGGCCTCTCTGAGTATGGAACTCCCAGGATAAAAGCATCACTCTTCAATTCAAATAAACCCTTGATTGTGCCTTCCTGGACATCTTTCAGTGTCTCCTCTAGTCTCTGCGACAGCCATCTCCTCCTCTCATCTTCTATATCACTCTATTTATATCTTTCTCCACAAAATTAGGCTTCCTGGAAAGGGTAGCTACAATGGCTGAGACATCACCATACTTGGCCCCCCTGGTACATACTTTTTTCTTAAGTTTTTATTTTGAAATAATTGTAGATTCACATGAAGTTGTAAAAAAAAAAAATACAGAAGCTGTAAAAGCCTGTATTTTTTAAAAAAGAAAAAAATCTTAAATCAGTAGCCTAATTTTTCACCTAAAGAAACTGGAAAAAAAAGAGCAAGCTAAATTCAAAGCAAGGAAAGGGAGAAAAGATTAGAATGAAATAGAGAATAGAAAAACAATAGAGAAAATCAGTAAAACCAAAAGTTGGTTCTTTGAAAAGATCAGCAAAATTGACAAACCTTTGGTTAGACTGATGAAGGAAAAAATAGATTCACATTACTAAAACCACGAATGAGGGAGCATTACTACCAATCTTATAGAAATGGAAAGGATTATGAAGGATTGAGTGTATAACAACAAATTAGATAACCTAACTGAAATAGACAAATTCCTAGAAGGACAAAACATACTGAGTCAAGAAGAAATAGAAAATCAAACCCAAACCCACAATGAGATACTACTTCACACCCACTTGGAAGGCTATAATCAAAAAGGCATATAATAACAAGTATTTTTGAGGATGTGGAGAAATTAGAACGCTCATGCATTGTTGATCGTAATGTAAGATGGTACAGCATCTTGGAAAATTGTGTCAGTCCTTCAAAAAATTAAAATAGGGTTGCTCTATGACACAAAAATTCCACTCGTGTATACACTCAAGAGAATTGAAAATACATGTTCACAAAACTTGGTACATAAATATTCATAGTGACATTATTTATCTTTTTCTTTTTTCTTTTTCTTTTCTTCTTTTGAGACAGGGCCTCACTGTATTGCCCAGGCTGGAGTACAGTGGCACAATCATAGCTCACTGCTGTAACCTCAAACTCCTGGGCTCAAGCACTCCTCCCACCTCAGCCTCCCAAGTAGCTAGGACTACAGACATGTGCCACCACACCTGACTAATTTTTTTATTTTTTTTTGTAGAGATGAGGTCTCGGTATGTTGCCCAGGCTGGTCTCGAACTCCTGGCCTCAAGCAATCCTCCTGCCTTGGCCTCCCAAAGTGTTTGATTACAGGCATGAGCCACTCTGCTTGGCCATCGTGACATTATTTATAATAGTCAAAAAGCAGAAACAACTTAGATGTCTATAAATTAATGAATGAGTAAACAAAATATGGCATATCTATATAATAGTCAACCACAAAAAGGAAGTACTGATACATGCTACGATATTGATAAATCTTGAAAACATTGTGCAAAAGAAACCAGACACAAAAGAACACATATTGTATGATTCCACTTACATGAAATATCAAGAATAATCAAATCCACTGAGACAGAAAGTTTATTAGTAGTTTCTAGAGAATGGGGGGGACAGGAGAATGGTGAATGACAACTTAGGGATATGGGGTTTCTTTTGGGGATGATGACACTGCTGGAATTAGATAGTGGTGATGGTTGCACAACTGGGAATATACTAAAAACTACTGAACTGTACACTTTAAAAGGCTGAATTTTATGGTCTGTGAATTATATGTCAATAAAAAAAGAATAAAAACAACATCTAATGCCTTTAAAAGTGTAATGAGAGATTCCATTTATCATTTATTCAGATTACTGCAGTGGTAACATCTTGCATAACTGTAGTACCATAGCACAACTGGGAAAATGACATGATCTACAAAGCTTATTCAGATTTCACCATTTTTACATGCTTATGTGTTTGTATACATGTAGTTCCATGTAGTTTTACCACATGTGTGTAGATTAACAACAGCCACACTCAAGATACATAACTGTTCGATTATCATAAAGATCCTTTGTGGTTCTTGTTTATACTCACACCCTTTCTTTCTCACACCCCCAATCCCTGGCAACCACTAATCGGTTCTCCATGTCTGTAATTTTGTTATTTCAAAATTTTAATATAAATTGTTACACGTTATATAAATGTAACCTTTTAAGTTTGGCTTTTTTTTTTTCACTCAGCATCTTTTCTGAGATCCATCCAAGTTGTTATATCAATAGTTCATTCCCTTTAATTTTTATTTTTGGTAATGCATAATTTTACTTATTCTATCCATTAATAACTAATATTTGAGAACATTTACAATATTAATGGAACTTAATCTAAGAGAAGTTCAATTTAATTCTTTTAAACATCTCAACACTAAGTATTAATAAGAGAGATAGTCAAAATTATATCCAAAATTTATAAATACATGCTTGGTATTAATGTGTCTACATAAAATTCAGATTTTAGTGTAATGTTCTTTGGGCGCAAGAAAAAAATATGGTTTACTTCACTAATAGGAATCTCTTAATGTTGAGATGGCCTCTTGGTAATTTTCCTGCTGTTGATTTTCAGCAGTTATCTTTGATTGTATTGATAGAGTCAAGTGGAGGGCTGTTCATTACGGTATTTCAAATAAGAGTGCATAACCGATTACTACGGTAATAAGAAGGTAGACAGGTACTGCAACTGCCCAGTATATTTTAGGCCAATTGGTTAAGTCTAAGGAGTTTAGTTAAGATTCAGGTATAAAAGCCCACATGAAATAAAGTATGAAGACAAATTGGGAGCTTAAGAAAAGAACAGAGCCATAAATCACTCTTTCTGGAAAGCAATGATGATCTGTCGATAATCAAATTTCCCTGAGGCTTTAGACAATCTCAGCAGAGGGTTTGGGGGTAGGGAGTGAAGGGAAAGCAAAAGTGCAGTGGCACCATCCCCACCCTGCCCAGGCACACCACGGCCCCTGTCCTTTCCTTTTATTTTAAAATAAATTTTTATTTTAGAACAATTTAGATTTACAGAATTACTGTGAAGAGAGTAGAGAGATCGTTAAGATGGTAGAGAGTTCTCATATGCTCCACACCCAGTTTCCCCTGTTACTAATATCTGACGTTAGTGGGGTACATTTGTCACAATTAATGGACCAATCTTGATGTGTTACTATTAACTAAAGTCCGTACTTGAGATTTCCTCAGTTTTCCCCTGTTGTCCTTTTTCTGTATCAGGATACATACTATGGTTAGCAGTTCTATCTCTTAAGGCTCCTCTTGGCTGTGACACTTTCTCTGACTTTTTCCTTGTTCTTGTTGACCTTAAAACTTCTGAGGAATATGGATCAGGTATTTTGTACGATACCCTTCAATTGTGATTTGTCTAATGCTTTCCTTATGATTAGACTGCGGTGATATGTTTTAGGGAGGAAGACCAGAGAGGTAAAATGCCATTCTCATCATGTCAGCATCACTGTTGACCTCGACCAACTGTCCTGAGAGAGTGTTTATCAGTTTTCTCCACTGTAAAGTCACTATTTTTTTTTCCCATACTGCACTCTTTGGAAGAAAGTCACTCTGCACAGCTCACACTTAAGGAGTGGGGAATTATGTTCCACCTTCTTAAGGGCAAAATATCAACATCAATTATTTGGAATGCTTCCACATGGGAGATATGTCTAATCTCCCCAATTTATTTTTTTATTCAATCATTTATATCAGTATGGACTCATGAATATTTATTTTATACTTAGGGCTATAATCTAATTCTATATTCATTTTGTTGCCCAAATTGTTCCAGCTTTGGCAATTAGGAGCTCTTTGAGTTGGCTCCTGTATCCCTTTGACATGACCATTATTGTGGGGTTTGTGTTTTCTATTTTGAGAACTTGTTTACTTCCTGGCACTACAAGATGCTCTCAGCTCAAATTGTGTATTTCCCGCCCAGCTCCTAGAATCAGCCTTTTTTCCAAGGAGTCTCAGTTCCTTTCACTAGAGAATGGTGTTAGAGACCAAGGTCTGGGCTGTAGGTGTGTTCATTGCTGCTACGCTGTTATTTATGTGAGGCCCTCTCAGCTGACAGAGCAAAGCAATACAGTTATGTATACTAACCCATATGCATACACATACCTATAAATATGTACACATTCTAGACGTGACCACCTGTACCTGTATTAAGCTAAACATGAGTTCAAACTCATATCTCCAACTCCAATCCATTACCATGTGGGTTATTCTAGCTTCTTCCCCTTGCTCATCTGTAACCTTCCACTCAACAATGACCCCAGTCCTCCATCATGCATTTACTTAAGTGTTCAGTTCCAGTATACGTGTGTAGTGACTTCAGAATTGCTCATTCTGAACCTGCACCCCATGGGAAATAACTTTATCAGCTAGGGTATGGCACTAATATACAGTTCCTTTTGCTTTTAGTCTCACAGACTCCTTTCACTTCCAAAGTCACTTAGGTCAGCGCTTTATGCGTACACCCCTTTCAATGAGGTTGTTTCTTACATTTGGAATACATTTATATTCTTTGGCCACATTCTTCATTTCATTCTAGGATTTATTGACCTCCTAAATGATTTTTTTTAAATTTTTCATACCTTAAGATTTACTCCTTGTGATGTAAAGCTCTATGGGTTTTGAAAAATGCTTAGTGTTTTGTGTTTACCATTACAGTATCATACACACCAGTTTCACTGCCCTAAAAAAATACGCTGTGCTTCATCTATTCAAACCTACCCCAGCCTGAACCCCTGGCAGCTGCTGATCTCTTTATCATCTCTCTAGTTTTGCCTTTTCCAGAATGTCATATAATTGGACTCATACAACATGTTGCTTTTTCTAGACTGGCTTCTTTCACTTAGCTTAAAATTCATCCATGTCTTAAACAGCTTATTTCTTTGTATTGCTGTATAATATGCCATTGTATGGATATGCCAGTTTGTATGTCCATCGCCACAGTCAAGACACAGAACAGTTGCATAACCACAGGGGTCCCTCTCATTTCCCTTTATAACAATTCCCATGTCCATCTGCTCCTCCTCCTTGCATCCCTAATCCCTAATCTGCAGCCACTGATCTGTTCTGCATTTCTAAAATTTTATTTCAGAAATGTTATATAAATTGAATCATACAGTATAAGTCTTTTTGGATGGGCTTTTCTCTTTTTTTGACTCAGAATAACTTCCTTGGGCTCCATTCAAGTTGTTCCATGTACCAATAGTCCACTCCTTTTTATTGCTGTGTAATATTCTATGGTATGGAAGTACCAAAGTTTGTTTAACCTTTCACCTATTAAAGCACATCTGGGTTGTTTCTACTTTTTGGCTCTTATAATAAAGCTAATATAAACATTCATGTACGTATTTTTGTGTGAGCCTAGGTTTTTATTTCTCAGGAATGCATTTGCTGAGTCATATGGTAAGTGTATGTTTAGATTTGTAAGAAACTGCCAAATTATTTTCCCGAATGCCTGTGCCATTGTACATTCTCACCAGCAACACGTGAGCGATTCGGTTTTTCTGCATCCTTGCTAGCATTTGGTATTATTACTAATTTTGTTTCGGCCATTCTGACAGATGTGTTCACACTTTCTTTTGGAAAGCTGTACACAGCATAAAGCAACTGAGCCAATACGCGCTAGCTCACATTTCCCCTATGCCTGGCTCCAAGTTAGGCTTTTTGAGTGTGGGAGGGGACCCAGCTCCTGCATAGGAGGGACCGGAGAGACGAGACTCGAGTGAGAGAGGAAGCTGGTTCCTCCAGAGTCAGCCCTGAGGTCCCAGCAGGCTCACCAGTAATGACATGTGAGGGATGGTGAGCCCTGGGCCCCAGAAGGAACCCAGGAAAAGCTTCTCCGAGGACCACCTACCTCACAGGGAAAAAACCAACTCTGGCAGGGTTAGAGAAGGGAATCACTGTCTGGATCGAGCAGAGGCTCAGAGTCAGCTGTTTGAAGCTTCAGGTGAAAGGAAGGGCATTTATTCTCTGGATCTCCAAAAAGGGGTTCAGATTCTGCCTGTGTTTTGCGAAGAAACAGGACAAAGTTAACAAAGGTTCCTGCCCACTTGTGGCAAAACAGCACTGACTTTGAACGACAGAGCACCCTAACGCTTCCAGTGGATTCCGGTAAAGAAGATTCCTAGCTTATTGTCCAAGTCTAACTCTCTCATTTTCTTCAACTTCTCTCTAGTGTATGGAGCCTACGGCAATAAATTCCATTTGCGAATGTGGATAAAACTACGTTACCGTACAACTAATGGATGTCAGTTATCTAACAAGCAGAGGGCCTTGATGTATCAAAAATACTTGGCTTTTAAAAAACAACTCTTTAGACAAAGGTCAGTTTTGTCTAGAATGACACAGAACACTGTGCTTAGGACCTCAGAGAAGAAAAATGCTATCGGGGGACTTTCTGTCCTTCCTACATACCTTTCTCCACCCCTGCCCTTCCTGCCCTCCACCCCAGGGAACATCTATTGTTCGCACTGTAGTCTGATTTTTAAAAAGTATTTATTTATACCCCACCCTACTCCAAAAAAGCTTTGAAGAAATTTAAAAATTGAAATATTTTCCTCTGTAAAACAGGACAACAAAAAGGAAAAAGAACCAAAACTAGTTCAAGGGAGCAGAAAAATAGATGTGGCCAAATTAGCATTTATCATCCACAATGATCATACTTTACTTTAACGAATACTTTCAGCTTCTAATATTCAAATGACTTTTCCCATATAATGTCTTCAAAATTCAATTTATACTCCCATATTTTCCACATCACTATTTTGTTTCTTAATTACTGAGACCTTAGTGGCTTATCCACTTACATAAACATCTCAAGAAGGATTTTCCAGTGGTCTATTGGAAATAGACTGATGGCTATTACCCCTTCTAGAAAATAATACAGATGGCTCTTCTGTTACTTCTATGGACAAACTATTCATCTCAAAAGCTTTCTGATGATTACTTGCAAACATGTGATAAAGCCAGTGCTGTGGAATGAATTGTGTTTCTCCCTAAGTTTATATATTGAAGCCCTAACTCCCAAAGTGATGGTATTTGGAGGTGGGACCTTTGGGAAGTAATTAGGTTTAAATGAGGTCATGAGAGTGGGGCCCTCATTAGGGGATAGTAATAATCAGAAGGAGAGAGATCAGAGTGCACACTCACACTGTCTCCCTACCCCCTTGCCATCTCTGGCTCTCATTCTTTCTCACTCTCTCTGCCACGTGTGGACACAGTGAGGGGCAGCTGTCTGCAAGCCAGCAAGAGAGCCTTTCCCAGGAACCAAATCACCTGGCATCTTGATCTTGGGTTCCCAGACTCCAAAATTGTGAGAAATAAGTATCTTTATGGTATTTTGTTATAGCAGCCCAACCTAAGACAGCCAAATCAACTGATGAACAAATATATATTGAAGTATTCCTCTTAATATGTGCTATTTGAGGGTGGGGACCTTGTCTCTCTTGTCTACTACTGTGTCCTCATACAGTTCCTGGGACACAGTAGAGACTCAAATATTTACTGAAAATTGTTTAGTGCCTTCTCTGAGCAGGATACTATCCTTAGATTTTCTGGGAATATGCAGAAATAAAGGTTTCAGGAACTCATGGATCAACACCCCCCAACTCCCACCCAAGGCTAGTAGTGACACGTACATCTAATGGTGGGTGGAAGCTTCGACTTCCTATGCAAAGGCCTTTTGGAAGAACCAGGATTCCCTTTGTGGTTCCCATCTTCCTTGGAGGCCATAGGAACCCTGCACAGGCCCATCGTGTGGAGCTGGGAGGAGGGGCATAGTCACAGGGTATGACGAGGATGCAGCTCTGAAAAGCCTTGGCTAGTTGCATGTAGTCACCCTTTGGGCACTCAGACTCTGGAAATGGCCAGAGAGAAACACGGTAGCAAGAAGTCATGTGTGAAATGTCCCTTTGAGTCCTTTTAAGTTGTGTGATTGTGGTTGATCCCAGTGCCATGATAGGACTGCCTCAAACGCGGACCAGATCTCCCAAGTCACAGGCCTTTCCAACCCCCTGGGCCCTGTTAACGCTGCCACCTGACTTCCCAGCTGCTGACCTATCATCTTTTCCTAATACTTAAGTGCCCATTAGTTTAGGGTGGTGCCCAGATGCTGTAGCACTTTGTCTGGCTCCCGCCCTCTCAGGCAAACGCAGATATTCCAGTCAAGAGAGCTCACTGAAAGACCAGTAATAAGCCAAATGAGATACACATTCCCCATGCTCCAAAAACCTAATCTGAGAGTAAAATCCCCAATCAATTTAATCACACCATAAAACTTCCCCTTTTTACTTTATTTATTTTTCACTTCTTAGAGACAGGGTCTTGCTATGTTGCCCAGGCTGGCCTCGAACTCCTGGGCTCAAGTGATCCTCAGTTCCCAAGTAGCTAGGACTACAGGCATATGTCACTGCACCTGGGAATACTTCCCTTTTTGACAAATACAGTGAGTAGAGCAGTTTCTCAACTTTAGTGCTATTAGCATTTTGGTCTGGATAATTTTTTGTTGGGAGTGCTGTCCTGTGTAGGATGCTTAGCAGTGTCCCTGGCCTCTTCTCACTAGATGCCAGTGGCTGCCACCCCCAACCAAAAATGTCTCCCAGCATTGCCAGATGTCCTGTTTGAGAACCACTGGGGTAGAATAAGCAACACAATCTGAAATCCATGTCTACAAAAAAGCCCAAAGCTGATGGACTTTTTCCTTAAAAAGAGGCAAAATGTCAGTAATTGGTGAAACTTGCAACTTTCTGTAACACATACCAAACCAAATTATTCACCCATTTAAGGGGTGAATTTAATTTAAAGTCTATGTTCTCACTTAAAGTCCACTTTAACATTCCATTTAAAGTCATTGTTTTCTTAGTAAGTTCACAGAGTTGCGCAAACATCAGCACAATCTAATTTTAGACATCCATTCCCCCTAAAAGAAATCCCACGCCCATTAGCAGTCACACAGATTGACCCTAGGCAACCACTAACCTACTTTGTCTCTGCAGATTCGCCTATTCTGGACATTTCCTATAAATATAATTACACAATACAGTGTTTTGTGACTCGCTTCCTTCCCTTAGAATAATGTTTTCGAGGTTCATCCATGCTGTGGCATTGTCTTCATTCCTTTGTATTGCTGAAAAATAGTTTTTGGTGAATGTATGTTTTCATTTCTCTTGGGTGTATATGTAGGAGTAGAAATACTGGGTAATATGGTAACTGTGATTTTGAGGACCTGCCAAACTGTTTTCGAAATGGGCTGCACCATTTTATTATCCCATCAGCAATGTAGAAGGGTTCCAATTTCTCTGTGTCCTCCCCAAGACTTGTCATTGTCTGGCTTTGACAATTTCCTAATGACTAATGATGTTGAACATCTTTTCTTGTACTTATGGGCCATCTGTATATCTTCTTTGGACAAATGTCTATTTAACTCCTTTCCTATTTTTTAAAAAATAAGCTTTTCATTTTGAGGTAATTATAGATTCACATGCAGTTCTAAGAAAATACAGAGATCCTGTGTATCCTTTACCCTGTCTTCCCCATGGTAACATCTTGCAAAACTATAGTACAATATGGCCACCAAGACATTGACACTGATGCAGTCAAGATAGAGCATCGCCATCACCACAAGCATCCCTCCTCTGTCCCTTCTATAACCGCGCCCACTTCCCTCCTGCCCCCATCCCTCCTTACCCCTGGCAGCCACTAATCTGCTCTTCTTTTCTATAATGTTGTCATTTCAAGAGTATTATATAAATGAAATAATACATTATATAACCTTGGTAGTTTGGGTTTTGTGTTTTTGGTTTTTTTCCACTCAGTGTAATTCTCTGGAAATCCGTCTAGGATGTTACATGATAGTTTATTTCTTTCTATTGCTGAGTAGTAGTCCATCCTTGGGATGCAGAAGTTTGTTTAACCATTTACCTCTTGAAGAACATTGGGTTGTTTCGCAAGTGAATCTGCTGTAAACATACGTGTACAGGTTTTGCTTTGAACATATGTCTTCATTTCTCTGGGATAAATGCCTGGAATTGAAACTGCTGAGGTGTATAGTAGTTGTATATTTAATTTTTAAAGAAATTGCCAAACTGCTTTCCAGCATGGGTGTGCCATTTCACATTCTGTCCAGCAATGTGTGAGTGATCTAGTTTCTTTGCTGCACAGGAGTAGAGCCTCTGCCCCAGGAGTGAAGGCTAAGCCGGGGAAGGGACACCCGGTCCTCTCATGCACCTGCCTGTCCTAGAGCCTCTGCAACAAGGGACTGGGGGAGAGGGTGAGAAACACAGGCATCCTCCGCTCCTGGGGTTAAACTGCAGCCACGGACCGGAACTCCAGGAGAGGGAGCCCTGTCTTCTTGGCTGCACGTGTATGGACTGCGATGCCTGAAGTAGAACATCCAGAACATGAAGCTGGTGGAAAGGCTAAAGGAGCTTCTTTATGTCTCAAGTGCCGTAGACTCTTCCCTATTCTTACTGAGATTTATTGGATTTTCTTTTCTTTTTTTTTCTTTTTTTTTTGAGACAGAGTCCCGCTCTGTCACCCAGGCTAGAGTACTGTGCTGTCTTCCTAGCTCACAGCAACCTCAAACTCCTCGGCTCAAGCAGTCCTCCTGCCTTGGCCTCCCAAGTTAGTGGATTTTCTTGAATCAATGTTTCTTCATTTGTTGTATGCCCTTAAGACAATTCCAAGAGATTTTAAAATAGTTTAAATGATTTCCACCAAATTGTTGTTTGCTGGGGAAATGGTCTGCTGAGCTCCTTACTCTGCCATTCTAGAAGTCCCAGCCACTCAAGATCGATTCTTGATATGACCAAGAATCTGACAGAAGGGAAAATGCCCCATCCTGCCCCCAAATTCTAACTTCCTCTGGTGGCAGGTCCTCCAGGCCGTCCGCGCCGGTGAGCATGGAAGTGCTGCTGCCTCCCGCAGCTTCAGCTCCTCGGTGCCCGGGCAGTTCGGGCGCTGTCCCGCCTTGAATAAAAAAGTAGAGCTTGCTTTCTTTGTTCCCTAAAGGGGATTGGCTGTGTGAGATAATGTAAAATGGATTCGTCTGGAAGACCGAAGCTAGCACTTTGATTTTACACCCAAAATACTGCCAGTTTCAGAGGCAGATTGTCTTGGTGCCGGCAGCTGAGTGGCTCATCAAGCTGCTCAGGGACAGAGGAGTCGGGAGATCAGGCTCAAGAAGCAAGGCAGGGACAGGTTTTCTTGGTTGCTTTTGATGGATAATACAGTAACATAGTTCACAGAATGGTACATGCAAGGAAGTCTTCCAGCCACTCCATCCCCCTGCCGCCCAGTTCCCCTCTACAGATAGGCCAGCCATGAAGCTAGTTTCTTATCTATCCTTCCGGGGATATTCTACATAAAACACACGAGTCTTATTTTCCTCAGAAAGCCTGAGACGAATCCCAGTTCAGTTCCTTACCAGCTGGGTAACTATGGGCAAGCAACTTAACCTCTTTGTACCTCGGATTCTTCATCTGAAAAGTTCTTACTTCACAAAGTTAGGGTGAGCATCAAGACTATTTAATGGTGCTTTCCAATACCAGCTGCTGTCCTAATGGAAGCAGCCGCCATGTACCAACAGTGAGGGGGAGACTGGCTGTATTCGGTAGCTTCTCTGGGGTCAGAAACTGGTGGTGCTGGGGAAGTGCCTGAAGATAATTGAGGGAGAGAGAACATGGGCCACAGGGAAACTCCAGTATTGTCAAAATAGGGTCTGAATGGTTTGCAAGGAAAGAACTTTGGGAAGCCAGTGACACACCAAAACTACCCTAGAGGTGGCTGAAGAACTTTTCCATCAGTCTGTCACCCATGTACTGAAGAAATCCAGCAGGGTTCAAGGCTAGCTATGGCCCTGATAAAGAGAGGCACCTTCTCCAAGGAAGAGGTCTACTTTTGGACCAGCGATAATGTCGGGTTTAACCTAAAATACACTTGAGCAGGTCAAGGTCTTCCAAAGACCATCCAGAAGGGCCTGTTCCAAAGATCATCCAGAACTTAATTTAGGACAGAGCCAACCCAGGAGATCGGACACAGGCTTAGGCCAGAAAACTACTCAAATTGAGTTAAGCACCCATCTGTTTCCAACTTTTTCCTTTTTGGCAGAATGAGAGCAGCAGCAGGGAAAGTAAGAGAAACCAGAGGGGCATGGGCAAGGAGTCCAAAAAATGTCTTAAATCTTCCTCTACCCAGGCTACCACCTTGTACGTGTCCTGCAGGGAGCCTGTCCTAGGCTCTCATTGTCTCTTTAAAATAACTTCCAGGGATGGGAGAGGTGGTAGAGTGAGGGAGATACCAATAGTCTCTGAATAGGACGTGATGGGATAATTCCTGCCCAGGAGAGATGAGAGAGGCGTGTACAGCAGGACAGCTGGGAGGCAGGTGGAGAGGACGCCAGTTCAGAGGCTGGAATTCCCATTGCTCATCTGTTTTCAGAGGAGTGTAACATGCAGCAAGATGAAACAGTTACCTGCTGTGCTGAGGGCTGCTCTCAGGCCACAGACTCCATGGCTTCAAGTCTCCCACTCAGGTCCGGTGAAGGCAGAGAGGCCTGGCAACTGTCTGAGGTCGCACGTATGGTTGATGGCGGAGAGAACACCACACCAGATCCCAAAGACCAGCAAAGTTGACCCTCTGCAGTCTCAGAGCTTGCTCTTTACAAGAGTTGGGTGCTCATTTCACAGCAAAAATCAGCCCCCCTTGCCAGGTCACTGCCACTATACGCTCAGGGCACTTCCAGGGCAGATCCAAAGCTCCCTGTCACGATCCCTGGGATGCCCTGGAAATGTCTCTCCCCATCCCCCATCAGAGATTGATTGAATAAGGAGTTGAAGAAGAAACAGTTAAGGGTTTAAAAGTGATTTTCTCTGTGGAGGACTAAATGGTGAAAAGGAGCAGGATTGGAGAGTAGAAAAATAAAGGACATTATCTTTTTGTTAGTAATTGTTTGCCTGTTAGTAATTGCTTGCATTAAAAAAAAAAAAAGCTGGCTCTCCAGGTGGCTCACCCCTGTAATCCCAGCACTGTGGGAGGCCAAGGCAGGAGGATCCCTTGAGCCCAGGAGTTTGAGGTTGTAGTGAGCTATGACAACCCCAACTGCCTTCATGCCTGGGAAACAAAGCAAGACCCCATCTCAAAAAAAAAAAAAAAGAAAAAAGAAAAACTGACCATACTAAGTGTTGGTGAAAACATGGAGAGCTAGAACTCTCACATATTGCTGGTGGGAATGAAAAATGCTCTGGAAAACTGTTTGGCAGCTTCTTGTAGAGTTAAAACATCACCCCACTCCTTGATATTTACCGAGGTGAAAATTTGTGTTCACACAAAAATCCACATGCAAATGTTTACAGTGGCTTTATTTATAATTGCCTAACACTGAAAACAACCTACATGTCTTTCAGCTGATAAATGGATAAACAAAGAGCAGTATATTCCAAACAACGAAGGCTATACAAAAATAAAAAGGAATAAACTGCTGACACATGCAAAAGCATGGATTAATCTCAAATGCATTATGCTAAGTGTCACAGGTTGAATTGTATCCTTTCAAAAATATGAAGTCCTAACCCCCTAACACCTCCGAATGGGATCTTATTTGGAAACAGGGTTGTTGCAGATGTAATTAGTTAAGATGAAGTCATACTGGAATAGGGCGGGCCCTTAATCCCATACGATTGGTATCCTTATAAGGAGACACACAGGAAGAATGACACATAATAACAGAGGCAGAGGTTGGAGTTACGCAGCTACAAGATAACGAATGGTACGGATTGCTGATGACACCACAAGCTAAGAGAAAGGGATGGAATGATTGTTCCCAAGATCCTCCAAGAGAGCATGACCCTTCTGACAACTTGATTTTGGACTTCTAGCATGCAGAACTGAGATGATAAATTTCTGTGCTTTTAAGTCATCCAGTTTGAGGTACTTTGTTACAACAGCCTTAGCAAACTAATACACGAAGTCAAAGAAGCCAGGCTCAAAAGGCAGCATACTGTATGCTTCCATTTATGTGACATTCTGGAAAAGCCAAGGATGGAGAGTAGAGCAGTGATTCCAAGGGTTGGGGGTAGGGTGAGGGATGACTACAAAAGGGCAAGGAAGAATTTTGGGAGTGATAGAACTGTTCTATATCCTAATTGTGGTGGTAATTATACAGTTGCATGTGTTTGTCAAAATGCACAAAACTTTACATTTAAATGGGTGAATTTTACTCTATGTAAATTATACCTCAATAAATCTGACCAAAAAAAATTTCCAAAAAACCTTGTATACCTTCCATTTAGATTCAACGGCTGTTTCAAATATCAAATATTTGACCATTTGCTTTCTCTCTCTCTATATATATACACATATATATATGATTTTTGCTGAATCATTTGAAAATAAGTTGCAGACATAGGATGCTTTATCCCTAAATATTTCATCATACATCTTCTAAGAATAAGGACAAAATTCTACATATCTAAGAAAAGTAACAATAACTCCAATTATCATCTAATTTACAGTCCATATTTCAACTTCTCCAAATATACTCAAAATGTCTTTTTTAAGTGCCTTTTTCTAACCAGATCAAATCAAGGATCATATAATATATTTGGATGTTATGTCTCTTCAATCTCTTAATCTAGAATAATCTTTGCATCTTTTTCTTTTCATGACCTTTTGTCCAAGCCAATTGTTCTGCAGAATGTTTGATATTCCGGATTTATCTAATTGCTTCTTCACAGTGTTATCACATATCGTTCTCTATTGCTGTATTTCCTGTAAACTAGACGTTAGGACTAAAGGCTTGATGAGGTGCATGTTAAACACTTTTGGCAAGAATAGTGCATAGGTGATAGAGACTTATTTTTCCATCTTGTTGGCCTCCCTACAGAACTATTTTCCTACCTTTCTCTTTCGTACCATGAAGGACTTGTGTATCTGTGCAACCAAATCTTGTGCTAGGCCTGGTGTACCAGCCGGTTACGGGGGCCACAAACATCAATCAGAAAGTTCCTGTCCTAAAGGAGATGAATGAATGAAACACCGCCCTTTATCACCCAGTAAATATTCAGTAACTGCCACAAGGAGCCAGGCACCTTGCTAGATGCTAGGGATTCAGCATTAGCAAATGCAAACATGGTCCCTGCCTCCAACAAGTTTACAGTCTAATGTGTGAGGCAGACATTCATTCATAAAAAAGAAAATCCAGAAATAACCTGTGATAAATGCTATGAGGGGGGAACAGCACAGGAGAGTAAGGCTCCATGTAATGGGAAACCTGACCTAGAGGTGTGCCATTTGAGGTGAGGACTGAAGGATGGGCAGGTATCAAGCAGGTAAAAGGCAAGACAAGACAGCATGTGGTGGGAGGGAAAGATCAGTGGGAGGCAAGACGGGGAGGTGGGCTACAAGAAGTTCACTGATTGCCAAAAACAGGCAATTACAATCCCTTGTGGTGAAGCCATCCTTGAGCTAAAAGGAAGAAGCCGAGGCAAAACTAAAACAGTTTATCTGGGCCAAGGTTGAGGACCGCAGCCCAGGACACATTTCCAAGTTGCCTTGGGGAGTGCCCTGGAGAACAAAGGAGAGGCTCAAGTTTTTAAAGAAAAAAGGGGAGGGGACAATTACAAAAGTCAGGAATTCTCCTTGGTTTACAGACATAACATTGATTAGTGCTTGGCTACCCGTCGTTGAACTACGGAGTAAGAATTACAGTGTCCAGGATTTGGCATTTTATGGCTCCTTGGCCTCTGTTAGTATAAAGCCCACATAGCTAGTAGCTTCAAGAGAGGAGAGAGGTAATTACCTCTTGTCTCCCTGGAAGGGGAGTGAAACAAGACTGTGTTACATTTTAAATGCCTCCCTGGGTCTGATAATCCAAAGGGGCTCACATTCCTCAGATAAAACTTTTTTTTCCTCACCCTGAAAGGAGCAAACCTAAATGCTAAACTCAGAGGGTCGGAGGCAGCGTCCCTGAGGAAGCGATGTCCAAGGTGAGGCCTGAAGAGTGAGCGGGGCTGTGGCGGTGAGCAGAGGGGAGCGCACAGCTAAGACGTGTTAGCTGCTAGGGTGAATCCGCCCAGGAATTTAGGTTCAGGAAAACTACGAAATATTCTTGTCAAAACTCTTAACCTGAACTAATAAAGATTCTAGACCTAAGTTCTGGTTTATAGGAAATACTGGGGAGAGAGGGATTTTAAATCAACACTGACGTGAATTAAACCAGAGAACTTTTTATTCAGACTTATAGTCAGACCAAACCAGGGGTCAGTGTTCATTTCAGAGAACTGAGGATCCTAAAGAAAAGATGGTCTGTTAAACCCTTTACACCACCCTACTTTCCTGAATATTCAGGTTAGACCAAGGGGCCCAATCCTGTTCTCCACTAGAATACAGCCCTGCTAGTGTTACTTCTAATAGTAATGATTATCATTTAAAATAAGCCACACAACTAAGTGGCAGAGTCAGAATCGACTCCAAAGTTGCTGGCTCCACAGCGCCTGTATTTATCACACAACACTGCTCCTGGTGATGACAGTGGTACACGTACACAAGGCAAAGGTAAGAGAAAGGCTTTTTGTAATCGAAGTCAAAGGAAGGGACAGATACTCTTTTAGCACAATAAGGGCACAGGAGTGATGGCAGCAGGAGTTCAGTTGGCCCAGTATGAATGGTCTGCTTATTTTTAAATGCCTGGACAGGAGGCCAGACCACAGAGGCCAGAACTTTTTATCCCAAACCCTTCTTGCCCTCCATCTGGAACAGAAAATGATTGTGCTAGAGGTAATAAATAAAAACACTTGGGGCCTTTGGGGGAAGGCACAGTGGTGTACAAATGAGAAAAGGACTGTGGGGAAGGGGAACATGAGAGACGAGGCAGGAAGGAGAGGTTGGGGGGAGGTCTGCTAACCAGAGGTTCGTCCTGTAGGGCCATGGCCACCTCGCCCCCTTGCCCATGGCTGAAGGCCAAGTTAAACAGTTTGGAGAGGCTGCGCAAATCTCTCGTCATCCCGTGCACTCTGGGCTGGTTAGAATATGATGCGTGAGACTGAATGAAAAGATTCACTCACTCTCCTCCAGGATTCTGTGTGTTCTTCAACAGCCCATGGAAGATAGTTTTGTTAGGAACTATCGTTCCTATGATAGGCTTCCAATAACTCCTATGAATGTCAGGCACGGTGCTAGGTGCTTTAGATACATCCATTATCTCTAATCCTCTCAACAACCCACCAGAAGAAATCTTTGAGACTTAGTTACTCACCTAAGATCACAAAGCTACCAATCCAGTGTTAAAAGATAAACTTAGGCACATTACAATTTTAAAGGGTTTATTTGAGCAGACAGTGATTCATGAATTGGGCATGGCCAAACCACAAGCAGGAAACAAAATTTTTTTTTTTTTTTCGAGACAGGGGCTTGCTCTGTTGCCTGGGATAAAGTACAGGGGCATCATCATAGCTTCCTGCAACCTCACACTCCTGGGCTCAAGTGATGCTCCTGCCTCAGCTTCCCAAGTAGCTGGGACTTTAGGCACACACCACCATGCCCAGCTAATTTTTGTATTTTTTATAGAGCTGAGGTCTCACCCTTCCTCAGGCTGGTCTTGAACTCCTAAGCTCAGGTGATCCTCCTGCTTCAGCCTCCCAAAGCACTAGGATTACACTCGTAAGCCACCATGCCCAGCCAAGGAAAAGTTTTGTAAGATGTTCACAAAACTAAGACAAAGAAAATATTTGAAGTGGCAAGTCCCCTAGTTAGAGGTTAGTTGGTGGTTTCTGATTGGTCATGCTTAAGTTGTTTTTTTATGCTATGAGCATTCATTTTGAGTTGGGTTTTGATTTGCTTACAAAGGAACCTACGACACTGGAGAAGTCTCAGTCTAATGGCCTCTCAATTAATTACTTTTAATACCAAAGAAGTTTTAGCTGTGCCTTACTGAGTTGGATACAGCTAAATAAGCCAAGAAAGAACAGTGCTTCTCAAACTGTGACAAAGGTCCAATTTTTAACATTTCCAATCCATCACAGACTGATCATTTTGTAAAATACAAAGTGAAATAAAAGACATGCAAAATATAAGCCCAAACTTACTATTACACTCAAGAGACATACTCTGAAATTGTTTTAAACACTCTGAATGTTTGTACCAATTTTGTCATGGAATGGCAATAGAATAGAGTAGTGGTTCTTAGTCAGGAGGGCACAAATGAATCATTTCCAGACCTTTTCCCAAATATATGTGCCTGCCCTCCACCCCAGACTCTGATTCAGCAGGCTTGGTATGTTTAGTATACATTCCCTAAGGGATTCTGATATGCACCCTTGTTTAAGAACCACTCACTGCTCTAACATGTTACCAACATATTTCCCTATTGGTACAAATTCAGAGAATCAAGGTCCTCTTCCAGAATTCACTAAAACCAGCCTTGGATGAGGGGTTGTGGGGGAGGGCAAAAATGCCAGGGAACTGAGGGATTCAAGAGTTGTCCTCCCTAATATCTGCATTACTACCTGGTGCTATTTCAGTATCTTTTCAACTTAAAAAATTCGACGTCTGGTTTAAGGATGGAATCTCTCTGAGCAGCAAATTGGAAGCAGTCAAAACTGCATTTCGCAGATAATGACTCCCATCTAAAATGACATCTATATTATGTTTCCTCCTACACAGCCCTGCCTTTGTAAGAACTGGCCGCCTCCAGCATAAGCCCAAACTTACTGCATGTGAGGGATTCTGGGAACGGTCCACGCAGCAGAAAAACAGCATCCTTAACTCATCCCAAAGGATGGTAAGCTGCTGGGGCAGCCAGTCGTTTTCAGGAAGAAACAGCCTAGGGAGAAAAACTGCAGCACCCGTTCAGATCAGGGCCAACAGCGAAAGGTAGGGAGAGGAGTGGTGAAGCCCCCCAGGAAGACGCAGCAGAGACCTCAGTGAGAATAGGAAATGCCAATGTATTCCCTCAGGAAAAAGGTCCAGTGACTAAGCGACCACAACAGAAATGAGGAGCAATAGGATTCTTGGGAAGAAAATGACAAATAGGCTGACTGAGCCAAAATGCAATGTATTTCTTTTCTTCACTACTCCTAGTAATTAATTTTTGTTAGTGTCACTGGTATGTGTGTGTTCAACTCATCTACCATAATGTTAAATCAGTACACATAGGGTTTGACGACACAATATGTACCTTTTTCTCTTAGTCTCAGTCCTTGACAGCTATGTCCATATAGTAGGTGCTCATAAAATCTGGGACTGTCTCTCTAATTTCATTCTCTAGAATAGATTGAAAAACTTCCTGATGGACATTATTACAACCCTTTTGTAATAACACTTAGCCTAAAACACAAACACATTATACAGCTGGAAAAAATATTTTCTTTATACCCTTAATCTATAAGCTTTTTTCCTATTTAAAAATGTATCTATTTACTTTACTCTTTAAACTTTTTTGTTAAGAACTAACACACATTCCACACTAATAATGTCGATTTAAAAAAATAAAAATAAAGAAAGAAAGAACTAACACACAAACACACACATTAGCCTAGGCCTACACAGGGTCAAGATCATCAATATCACTGTCTTCCACCTCCACATCTTGTCCCACTGGACAGTCTTCAGAGGCAATAACAGGAGCTGTCACCTCCTATGATAACAATGCCTTCTTTTGGAATACCTCCTCAAGCACCTGCCTGAGGCTGTTTTACAAGTAACTTTTTTTTTTGTAAGTATAAGTACACTCTAAAACTGCGGTTGCCAACTCCCCCGTCTGTGGCCTGTTAAGAACCAGGCCACACAGCAGGAGGGAGCAAGTGAAACGTCATCTCTATTTACAGCCACTCCCCATGTTTGCATCACCACATAAGCTCCGCCTCCTGTGAGATCAGCTGTGGCATTAGATTCTCATAGCAGCGCAAACCCTGCTGTAAACTGTGCATGTTGAGGGATCTAGGTTGCACGCTCCTTATGAGAATCTAATGCCTGATGATCTGAGGTGGAGCTGAGGTGGTGATGCTAGCGCTGGGGAGCAGCGGTAAACACAGATTATCATTAGCAGAGAGGTTTGACTGCACAATAAATGCAATATGCTTGAATCATCTCAAAACCATCCCCTCTTCCTGTCCCCAGTCTGTGGAAAAATTGTCTTCCATGAAACAGGTCCCTGGTGCCATAAAGGTTAGGGACCACTGCTCTGAAATAATAGTAAAAAGCATAGTATAATAAATGCATAAGCCAGTAACATAGTCGTTTATTATCATTACCAAGTATTATGTACAGTATGTAATTGTATATGTTATACTTGCATACAACTGGCAGTGTAGATTTGTTCAAAACAGCATCACCACAAACAAGTGAGTAATGTGTTGAGCTATGACGTCAGCTGTCACTAGGTGACAGGAATTTTTCAGCTCCATTATAATGTTATGGGACCACCGTCATATATTCAGTCCGTTGTTGACTGAAAAGTTCTTAAGCGGCTCATGACTGTAGATACTACCATACAGTGCTTGTGAAAGGATAAATTGGTTGGGCTACTTGAGAGAGCTACTTGCCAATATCTACATGCATCCTGAGTTTGAGGGAGTCTGGGAACTGTGTTGGAGCCCTTTCACACCAGCTCACAAGAGCAGATTGTGCGTTAATGTCATGTTAGTAGACTGAAATCAGCCTTGGTGGTAGAATTCACACCACGGAAACAAGCAAATGCTACAAATCAGCCCCCGTCCCCTTTTTTTGGAAGACTGGTTGTTAAACATTTATCAGCATTCCATGGTCTAGTTGACAGTGTCTACAGTCTAAAAAGCACATAACCCATGAGACAGCAATTCCTGCTTTCTAGGATATACTGGCACAGGTATACAGGAAGGGATGTGCAAGGACGTTCACAGCAGCATTGTTAACAATGGGGAAAAACTGGAGACAACGTAAAAACCCATTGATAGGAAATTCCAAACAAAACCTCCTACCCTATTATGTCTATGGAATATATGTAACAGTGATATGAGGTGAGGAAATTATTGGGGTAAGTTTATATAAACTTTTGGTAGGAAAAACTTCTCTACCAATTTAGGTCCAGTTGGTCAGTGGCCTGCAAATTAACTGACAATAGACATTAACAACAAGAAAAAGTGACATTAACAGAAGAAAAATATACTATGTATGCTAAAGAGAGTAGCTCCCAGAACAGCAAGGGATATAAAAACATATTAACTTTAATAAGGGTGGGGTAATTCAGGGTTTCAAATGATGGAAAGTTCTGTTGAAGCTTATTTACACATTTTTTTTTTTTTTGGAATATGCCACCCAGTTCCCAAAGTCAGTGCCTCCCTGACTGGCAACCTCCTGGGGAGGGGAGCAATTGAGGCAGCTGACTCTAGTAAATAAAGCTCTGCTTTGCTCAGGTAAGGGAAGTTCAGATAAGATTTCTTTCTGCAGCTTCTGTAGCTCAGATGTTTCCACTTTGAAGTACTCTATACCAGTGTGGTGGGTTGTTGGTCTCTTCAGTACTAACACAAAAAATTCTCAAGACATATTGAGGAAAAAAGCAATTTGCAGGACAATAATGACTGCACTTATGTTACAGAAATACAGAAAACAATACTGTAAAAATGGACATCTATGCAAGTAGGCAAAAATCACACACACACAAAAAAACCCTACATCTCAGAGATACACTCAAAGTAACAACAGAGGTTACTGCTGGGAAAGTGGAGGAGGAAGCCAGGACTGGTGGTATTGGTCATGCGGAACTTTATCTTTATTATAATGCTTCTCAAGGACAACATTTACATGTATTATTTGTGTAAAATTAAAATCAAAACAAAATAACTCCTTGAAGACAGACTGTCCAAAAGCTTCCATCCAAAGGCCAAGAAAGCAATCCGGGTTTTGAGCTCCCTGGGAGGCACCTTCTTATTCCTGAAATACAATCCCTCCTTCGCCAGTGGCCTGGGCCTCATGGGCAGCCCTACACTGGAAACTTCGTGGGATATCAGACCAGAATAAGACCATTAAAATCCCCTGCAAACCATAAAAGTACTATGAAAGTAGAGAAATCCTACAAAGTTCTGATTCTTCTCACAATGACTATTGTGATCTTCTGATATTTGAAAAAAAATTGTAAGTTTCTCAGAATTTTTGGCTTGGCTGGAGGCAAATGCTTAATTCTGATTTACTGGGTAATTTAGCACCTGGAGCTATAAGGTTGAGAGATGGAACTAGCAATTTTCAGTCATTCCCCAAAGAGAAGGATAAAAGAAAGAAAGGACAAGGGTTTAATCACTACTAGCCTCCTCAACCAGCACCTTAACAACCATGCACATGGTTAATTGGCTAAACTTCCAGGTGCAAAACTAGGTGTGGTGTTTGAGCTGCAAAGAATGGCACAGGCTGTGATTACTGTAGTTACCCTCTTTCTCCCAGGGCTCACTCAAGGCAATAGGGACTTGCTGGGTCTTGCCCCTCCAGTAATGATTCCTGGGCTGGTTGCCCAAAGGGGCTGCAAGTTGATTCTCCCAGAGTTGGGTCCCTGGTGAGATTTCTCCAGTTCTTCAGGGACCTTGAGAACCAAATTCCCTCAGCATTTTGTTCAGCTGTTCTCCATGTGTACGGAGAGAGAAAAAGACTGTTAAAACTTTTGCATTATCCTTACCCATTTATTGAAATGACATCCATAAGCATTGACGAAGAGAAAGGTCAGCTTTTTCCACCTGCCTTAGCAAGGAAACTTGGTGGGCCTGATAACTCTCCCACTAGATACTCCCATCCCCAGATTATCTGGTTATTTATTTTTTAACTTCCTAATATTGGGGGAAAAGATTTTTCTCTAAATTCCCTGTAGACCATATTTGAAGTGTTGGTACACTATCCAGCAAATGGCTGTACCCATGGTTTAAATGGACCATACAGTAACATATGAAGTGACTTGTTTTCCTCCAGCTCAAAGGGGATCTGGGTAAAGGAATCTTCTTTGTCTATGTGGTCCATCTACACTCCAGATGATTTGGAGCCTCACCTCTAGCCCCACCCTGGCCAGCCAATCCAGGTCAGCCTGGGGCTCCGGGACAAATGAAATGCTATGTGGCCTACTTGCCTCCTTGTGCTATTCTTAGGCTGATATTGGTTGACAGCAAATATAAATCTGTTGGGCAAAGTTCAGTTTTGCACACAGTAACAATCTTCTCCCGCTTTAAATCTTCCATAACTGAACTCTGCTTTAAGGGAGGGATTTTTTTTTTTAAAAAAGAACCTCATTCCCTCCAGCAATCTGCTTGAGGGACATGGACATGAATCTCACGAGCGAACAAGACAAAGGCTCCCTTTTTATGTTCTCCCTACTTTCCCTTCCCTTTCCAGAATCTAGGCCCTGGTGGTTCTCTTCAGGAGACAGGAAAGAAATCTCCCCCGACACCCAACCCCCGTAAAGAACAACTGCCGTCACCTTCCTTCCCAGTCAAGCCAGAAAGGCCCCACAGCTCTGCCAGAGATGCTACAGAAACTGCCCCTGGGGAGGGAGGGAGCCTTGGGGTTTGTTCAGTTGTACAGTTCCATGCCTGTTAGCAGCCATAGGTTCTCTTACTCTGGCTATGTTTAGCATTGTTTGATTGTCTTCCATGGGAACACAACTGCATTAGTCTTCCTTTTCTTAGTTCTCCATTTATAACAACTTGTCACCAAGAACCTGAGCCCCACATGATGAGCCAGCTATGATCCAGGTTTGTAAACATCCATCAGGAGAAAAGAAAGGCCCCTTCCACAAAGAGGTGTGATGCCACCCGTTCCTGGACATGCGTTCCCTTCTCACCTCTAGATCCAAATATATTGCCTTTTCTTTCTCCAGAATGCATATTTATTGATTTTGATTTCTACCACATTGACTCTGAAGTTGGTATGAAGCTGACTGCAAGAAGGGACTGGTGATTTTAAGTTAAAATTAAGCGAATGGTACATCACTTGAGGCTTCAGCCACCACATTGCCTTAGATTGAATACAGATTTTTTTTTTTTGAACAAAGTTCCAGAACTCTGAAATCGAGGGATGCTGCAGGCCTGTCCAGGCAATCTCTTTCACTTTGGGTCAGTCTCCTGGATCAGAGGTGAAAGTGCAGATCCAGAGAGATTGTTTTTACCTTTATTTATTTGGCTTCTCCACCCAGCCTAGAATATCCCTCTCTGTCCTTTACAAATATGCCCAGTTTTAAAAACATTGGCCTAAAACCTTTCCTGATGTCTTCAGGTCCCTCTGACCTTTTTCTCTTTGCTAAACTCTTACAATAATTATAGTTTGCACCACTCAACTCAATTTAGCACTTACTTGGCTACTAACTTATATTGCATGCAAATTGCTTCATGGTTACTTGTTTTAGCTTCTGAAGCAGAAAGGTCCTAACAATAGTAATAATGACAATAATGATAGCAGCAGTAAACATTTGTAGGTACTGACTGTGCCACAGATATTGCTTCAAGTGTGGAAACATTAACTCATTCTATTCCTCCAATATGCCTACTAAGGTGGGTACTATTATCACCCCCCCCTTTTTTTTCCTTTTTTTTTTTTTTTTCACAAATGAAGAAAAGGCACAGAAATGTTAAGTTGCCCAAAGTCACACAACTAGCAAGAGAGCCAGAATTTGACCCAGCTATTTGGCCCTTAGGTCTCTAAAAAGATGTCTTTTAGACACCTCCTAAACCCTGTTTACTCCACAGTACCTAACCCTGCGAATTAGATTTATCATCCCTATTTTCGGATGAGAAAACTAAACTTGCCTGAGGTTCAGTATCTTGTGCAGAGCTGTGATGCAAATCTAGGTCTGACTCTAATGCCTTCTTTTTCCCCACTTAATGGAAACTATGGATTTGACTAATATGCAACTCAGTCATCACATCTCTGCTGCTCATTCATCTCACGCACACTTTTAGAGAGACTTTTGGAGGCCCAGCTCATGGAGGGGTGGGGATCCGAAGATGTGTGAGATGAGGTCCCTGCCCTTAAGGAATTGCCAGCCGCAGGGCAGGCAGACAGATGTGCAGATGAGGCAGCATACTGAACGCAGACGCTGCGATGGCAGTTGTGCGAGTTCAGCAGGCGTAAGGAGAGACTGGAGACTGCAGTGCGCAGGGGTTCTGGGACTGTCACGTAAAGGAATTGGACTCAGAATTCATAATTTGTTAAGTTTTTAATCTAGAATTGTAATAAACTCGACCAGAAAATTAAACTAACAGCACCCTGAGTATTCTGGTTCATTAGGTTTCTGCTGTAAATAATAATCCTCTGCAAATCCATTATGGATTGTTGTTATTTTCTAGGTTGCTATGAAACCTTGGAGAATGGGGTGGGAGTGGTCACAGACTGCCTTCTGGGAATTTGTCAAACTGCTGATGCTGAAAAATTCTGTATGTGAATATGTGCATTTTTTGTGGGGGGGCGGTGGGGAGGGAAAGAGAATCCATAGCTTTCACTGATATAAAATGGATGATATAAAATGTCATCCAAAAGTTAAGAACCAATAAAATGATGCTGAAGGCATACCTGCACATATAACTATATATAAATACAATCTCACAACAAATATAAATACACAAATATATACACATGTGCACATACACATTTTTGTATACAAAGAAAGAGTCTAGAAGGAATCACGCCAAATTGTTAACACAACTACTTCCGGGAAGAGATATTTTTTTTTCTTAAAGTGGAAGGCAAGGGAATCTCACTTTTTACTCCATACAATTCTTTTTTTTCTCTCTTAAAATTTTTTTAGTCCATTTTCTTTTTAAAAAATTACTCTTATTATTTCTCTTTTTCCTTTTTTCCAGCAACCCTCCAATAAGTGATTCCTCAATACAATTCTGTGCTGATTTAAAAATTAAATACTTATTAATATTTTTTAAGTGGGTATTACTTTTATAATTAAAAATTTGATCTCTGTTCTACTATACCATGAGACTATGTTGAGAAAACCATAATAGTGAGGAGTGTAGCTGCTATAGAATTCACTATAGAAACTGTTACAACTAATTAATGGCCAAGAGTTATACTGCATTTAGCAAGCGTGGGTCAATGGTTATCCAGCTAGGATGAGGATAATCTGCCAGCCACCTGGGTACTGTGGACAGCCAGGAAGCCCCACGTGGCAGCAAACTCACTCATCTTGCACACTGTACCCAGAGATGGGTGGCACTGAGTGGAAAGTGAGGCTAAGGCCATCACAAATAGCATCAGGCTCTACCAAGGGTGAGAGCAGCTCCGAGTACAGAGACAGGTCTAACATGGAGGCAGACTGCAAGTGACATTAGGCCTACCCCAAGGTCACATATGTATAACAAAATCCTCACTGTAGGAACTGTCATCATCTAAGCACAATGAGCAAGGACATAGGTATTTTTTACAAGCACATATTATTCTTTTGAAGGGCTAGAAGGTAGAACATAGAGATGGAATATAGTAGCTCTGAAATTTCTTCCTGACCATGGCTTCTGCTGTCTGTCCAGATGCTTCCTCATTTTTGACAAAATGCTAAAGCCTCCAAATCAGTCATTCTGAAATCCATGCCAATTCTTACCCATGGTTTTAAAAATAGCTGGAATGTAAATCATATAAAATCCCCGAATTTATTCTTATTTCTTTAATGTAAAAACAGTATAATTATCATTAAAGGAAAGCACTTAACTATTTTCATCTTTCAGCCTGGAATTCTTTTAAACTAACAGTTTCATCTTATTCCACTTGAGCAGTCAAATCCGTATTTTCCCCCTTTCCATCTCTCTCCCCCAACCTGCATCCTGTGAATCAACAAAATGTAAAACCCTAACACCACCAGCAGGAAACAGAAACTAGCCAAGAGCAGGTGAAAGAGAAACAAAAGGCCTAATTACAGTCCTTGGTGAATAAATGATGTAAATACCTATATTTTACTCTCTGCTCATGTATAGCTTATTTTATTTTGATAATTTATGTACCAAACTTGTAAGCTATGTCAGTTGGCACCATTTATCTGACAGGAAACAGGCTCAGGCAGGTTCCTTTGCAACAAAGGATAGTTCAGTGTTTCATATAGTTGGGTTGCTAGGAGAGACAATTATGGCCATCCTCATATAAGGAAAACTTGACCACACTTAGATAAATTTGCTATTTCTCAATATTTGAGGTCAAAATCTGTATATTCTACAACTAGAGTTAAGCTTAAGCTAACTATGTTCTATTTGGGTTTTCCCTTTTTTTTTTTTTTTTTGAGATAGAGTTTCACTCTCTTGCCTGGGGCGAGTGCCATGGCGTCAGCCTAGCTCACAGCAACCTCAAACTCCTGGGCTCGAGCAATCCTATTGTCTCAGCCTCCCGAGTAGCTGGGACTACAGGCATGCGCCACCATACCCAGCTAATTTTTTCTATATATATTTTTAGCTGTCCAATTAATTTCTTTCTATTTTTGGTAGAGACGGGGTCTCGCTCTTGCTCAGGCTGGTCTCGAACTCCTGAGCTCAGAACGATCCGCCCACCTCGGCCTCCCAGAGTGCTAGGATTA
>RJWJ010019483.1:0-30202 GCA_004363605.1 Indri indri | reverse complement strand
TGAGCAACATAGTGGGGGGGGGGGTGTCCTGTGCATTGTAGGATGTTGATGGCATCCTGGCCTCTCCCTGCTCAATGTCAATAGCAGTCCTCCCCGCAGAGGTTGTGACAATAATAAATGTTTCCAGACATTGCCAAATGTCCTCCCAGGGGGCAAATTTGTCCCTGGTTCAGAACCACTGCGATAGGAGAAGGATAAATGGATATGTACGTACTAAAGCAAATACGGCAGAGTGTTAACAATTGTAGAATCTGGCCAGTGGCTACTTGAGTGTTCATTGTACACTTTCCCCCCAAAATTTTCCATATGCTTGAAATGTTCCATGATAAAATATTCTGGGCAAATGCACACACCCTAAGATCCAGCAGCACCATTTACAAGCCGCTACCTTAGGGAAAAATAATTGGCCTGTGTTTACAAAAAGGCATGTATGAGAAGATTCTTTCTTTTTGTTTTTCAGTTCCTTGTCTATAACAGCAAAACACTGGACACCATCTAAATGTCCATCAACCATCAACTGTGGATTATTTAAAATAAACTATGAAACATCCATGTTATGGAATTCTGTGCAGTAGCTTTTTGCTTTTAAAGATAAAGACACGCACTTACCAACACAGAGAAAACTTGAAGACAATTATTGCCCATAGACCCGCAGCCCCCAATCCCTAAGCCACGGTCCCCAGGCCTAGGTCGCTCACATCACTGCCTGAGCTCCGCCTCCTGTTGGATCAGCAGCGGCATTAGATTCTCGCAGGAGCAGGAACCCTACTGTAAACTGCGTGCGAGGGATCTAGGTTGCACTGTCCTTCCAAGAATCTAATGGCTGGTGATCTGAGGTGGAGCTGAGGCGGTGATGCTAGCACTGGGCTGCGGCTGAAAATACAGGTTATCATAAGCAGAGAGGTTTGACTACACAGCAAATGGGATGCGCTTGAATCAGCCTGAAACCATGCCTCCCCTGACAGTGGAAAAATTGTCTCCCATCATACCAGTCCCTGTTGCCAAAAAGGCTGGGGACTGCTGCCATAGACAATTATTGCCACTGGAACCGCTGCCCTGGGACCTGTGTTTTTGAAGCCCTCAGTTATTACAAACACACACAAAACCAATTGATTATGGGACACATGGGCACCTTTGTCGCTCAGGATCTGGTGCTCAGCGCTGACATGGCACGACTGGTGTCCCTAAACACCCACTCTGACCGTTCAGGCCCCAGGGTGACACAGCTGCACAGCTTTTAAACTATGTCCTTGGAATAAACAGTCTGTACCCAAATGCCAAGAAGGGTTTGGCGTTATGCTAATGTCAAGATGGATGCCGTTTTTGGGTGAAAAGGGAATTTTAAACAAGAAAGTTCTTAGGTAAGAAGAAAGTCAAGATAACTAACTTACCAAATCCTCCCTCCCAGATAGCACGAATGTAACAGTTTATTACCCGGCAAAGTATTATTTCCCTGGAGAGATGATGATCTAATCTCGTTCCTCTCCTTGTTCCAACCTGGGGTTCTGTGGGTACTTGCAACAGGGCATGTGACACTGGAGGGACATTTTGCAGGACTCCAAGTATCCATCACATTATTGCTGGGTGCTTCATTTTATTACTAATCGGGCCCTGCCTGCCCATCCTCAGAATGCCCAACCGTATGCAGTAATCATAATTAAATTCAGCCACCGTTGTTATTTTGCTATTTCATAATAACCAAACAAAACCATATTTTAAAATTTTGTTGCAATGAGGGTATATATGTCAAGGGACCAAGATATTATAGAACGTAATTTGACAAAACTGTTAGCTGGATTTATTTTTTTTTAAATTGTGGTTAAATATACAGATCACACATATTATCATTTTAACCATTTTTTAAGTGTACAGTTCCGTGGCATTAAGTGCATTTGTTGTTGTGCTGCTATGACCACCATCCATCTCCAGAACGCTTTCATCTTGCAAAACTGAAGCTCCGTACCCATTAAACAACAGCTCCCCTTTCTCCTCCCCTCCGCCCCTGGTGACCACCATTCTCTTTTCTGTCTCTGCATATTTGTCCTTTTGTGGCTGACTTATTTCACTTAGCATATTTTTTTAAGGTTCATGCACATTGTAGCATGAATCGGAGTTCCATTCCTTCCTTTTTAAAGCTGGAGAATATTCCATTGTATGGATATACCACCTTTTGTTTATCCATTATCCCTCAAGGGACACTTGGATTGTTCCCACCTTTTGGCTACTGTGAATAATCCCACTATGAACATTATCGCACACATATCTGTTTAAGTCCATGCTTTTAATTCTTTTGGATGTATGCTGGATCACGTTGTAATTCTATGTTCAATTTTTTTAGAGACGGGGTCTTGCTATGTTGCCCAGGCTGGACTTGAACTCCTGGACTCAAGCAATGTTCCTGCCTTAGCCTCTCAAATAGCTGGGACAACAGGCACACACCACTGTTCAATTGTTTGACAAACTGCCATATCATTTTCCACAGTGGCTGCACCATTTTACGTTCCCACCAGCAATACACGAGGGTTTGTTAGCTTGATGTGTAACTGTTAAATATTTAGAAATGTGATATATAGTCCTGGGCCTATAGCTTAGGAGAAGCTGTGGGTTTAGGAAGAAAAATGGATTCAGACTCAGCTCTGTGTCCAAAACTGAAATGTAGCTGCCTGCTGATCAGTGATTCAGTCTGGGACCCCCTCAATAAGGCTGCAGGGCGAGAACCCCCCAATAACCCCCATGTTTGCTTATGAAATATATAGCAAAATAACAGTTATTATTATTAGTTATTAGAATAATGCTTTATCTTAATTAATAATATTATTATATAATCAATAATAATAACAGATACAGTCATAAAGCACTTACTATGTATCTAGCACAGTTCCAAGCACTTTACATATTTTAATTCATGTAATCTCATGATGGCCCTTTGAAGTTACATGCTAGAGTTGAACAACTTTCTTCTGCTTACACTACTATGAAAATTCATGTCCGAGTCTTTGTGCGCATGTGTGTTTTAATTTCTCTCAGGTAAATACCCAGGAAGGGGATTGCTGGTTTATAAGGTAGATATGAAAAACAATTTTATAAGAAACTGCCACAGGGCATGGTAGCTCACACCTGTAATCCCAGCACTTTGGGAGGCTGACACAGGAAGATCACTTGAGGCCAAGGAGTTCAAGAACAACCTGGGCAACATAGCGAGACCCCATCTGTATAAAGAAAAAATTAGCCAGGCGTGGTGGTGCATGCCTGTAGTCCCAGCTACTAGGGAGGCTGAGGCAGAAGGATCACTTGAGCCCAGGAATTTGAGGTTGTTGCTGTGAGCTAGGCTGATGCCACGGCACTCTAGCCCCAGCAACAGAGGGAGATTCTTGTCTCAAAAAAACAAAAAAAACAGGGCATGAGAGGAGATGGATCTGCTTTGTGTCTTAATTGTGTTGGTTACGCAGTTGTGAACATTTGTCAAAACTCATAGAACTGTATACTAAAAAGGGTGAATTTTACCTCTTATGTATATATTACATTAATATAAAATTGTATATGTACACAAAAATTATACATTTGTACGTAAATTATATCTCAATAAACCTGACTTTCAAAAACCTATTTTAGGGAAGGGTCCATCAGTTTCTGCAGAGGCTGTGCCTAGAGGGTTGGAATCCTATTTCTCCGGGAGGGGCGGGGCACCGGTGTCACCTGCACACATCTGCGTGCCCCACCCCCGCAGTGAGGATGAAGAAGGGGGAGGAAGGACGTTTGGAGAGGGCCCTGCCCCAGCTCAGGCCCAGGCTCAGGGGAGGCTCCTGGGACAGGTGTCTGGAGTGCAGGGAGCACGCAGGGGAGTGGCAGGAGAGGGCACAGGACGGGGTGGAAACCAGGTCAGGACTCAGCACGTACGGTTTCTGCCCTCGTCTCCAGGCTGTTATCACATGCAGCTCGCCATATATTCGTTAATTATACACCTGCCTCATTTGCCGTGCCAGCCTGCATTCCATTCAGGTGGGAAGACAGTCCCGAAGGCCCAAGGGACACCCGCTGCTATACCAGCCTCTGAGGAATCCAAGGCAAGCCACCCCTGGTCCCAGTCCCTGAGGAGTTCCCGGCCCAGTCGGGGAGACGGACAGGTGAGCAGGCCGTGCCCACACCTGGGGAAGAGGCTACAATGGAGGTGGCACAGGTGCTGGCAGAGCACCGTGGAACAATCTGGGGAGGCTTCCTGAAGGAGGGGGCATTGGGGCGAGGCCTTTCCCAATGTCATGAGCCAACCCCAATGGTGATAATGACATTAATCATGGCAATAACAGCCGACAACATTTATTGAGTGTTTGCCGTGTGCCCAAATCACTGCAGTAAACATAGGGCAGGAATGAATGAAAGCGGCCCTTTGACGGCTCCTCACGGTGGATACTTTTATCACCACTCCCTTCTCCAGAGCAGGGAAATTGAGGCACAGATCTGGTTCCTTTCCGTCAAAGTGTCCCTGCTCTGGGCGGGGGGACAGTCGCGGACACTGACTCGATCTAGCAAAATTGTGCTTTGGTGCAGCAGCAGAAGGCGTCGGCACGAGCTGAGAGGAGAGAGGGACTGACGCTGGCTAGGACAGAAACGGGGGGCTGGGGGTGCCGTTCGTGGAAGGCTGCTGAGAAGAGACCCCCCAGGGTGCGTCCTTTGTGGGGCGTGGAGTTCGGTGCATAGAGTCGTGTCATCCTTTCAGCCCTTGTCTCTCTGTCGCTTGTCCATATCCCTTCTTTGCTTTCTTTGATATCCTTCCCTTTCATTCTCCAGACTCTTCCCTGTTCCCCCCACCTGCCCAGCACCCCATAAACAAACCCCAATACGTTTAATGTTCATTCCTGTCTTCTTGGGTACGTGTAAACACTCGTAGATCGATAGTGTTGCTTTGTGTGATTATATCTTCTAAATTGATACAAAAGATAAATCATGTCTTTTTTTTTTTTTTTTTTGAGACAGAGTCTGACTCTGTTGCCCTGGCTAGAGTGCCATGGCGTCAGCCTAGCTCACAGCAACCTCGAACTCCTGGGCTCGAGCGATCCTCCTGCCTCAGCCTCCCGAGTAGCTGGGGCTACAGGCATGTGCCACCATGCCGGGCTAATTTTTTCTATATATACGTATATTTTTTTAGTTGTCCAGATTGTTTCTTTCTATTTTTCAGTAGACACGGGGTCTCGCTCTTGCTCAGGCTGGTCTCAAACTCCTGACCTTGAGCGACCCAACCGCCTCAGCCTCCCAGAGTGCTAGGATTACAGGCATGAGCCACCACACCTGGCCTAAATTATGTCTTTTAAATTGTGCTGTAGCCCCTGCTTTGTTTTCTACTTTTTCCATTCAACGTTATGTTTTTAGATAACTTTCCACATTATCATGTGGAATTCCCAATTTCCTCCTTCTAGAACACCGCGGAGGGGTCTACTCCCTTCTTACCAACTCCCCGCAACAGATCACGTGGTGGCCTCCACGTCCCCATTCCCAGCCACAATGCTGCCCCAGGCATCCTTGGACACGTCCTCGAGTGTCACCTGTGGAGCTTCCCTGTGGGACCCACCTGGATGTGGGCCTGTTGGGTCCTGGAATAAATGCACAGTTCATGCCACAAAATTCTGCTGCATCATCTGAGGTGGGGTTTGAAGCCCTAACAACACGTCACCAGGCAGAAAGGGGTGGAGAGGGAACAGCCAGTGCAAAGGGCTGAGATGGGTCCGTGGCGTGTCCCGGGGTCAGGGAATTACAGGTAACCCTCCCCGGGGTGGAGCCTTGCACAGAATAGCTGTGTAATAAATACCCGACTGCACTGGTTTCTTTTTTATTGTTTATTTTTCTAAAAGGAAAATAGTGTTGCTGTAGGTGGCAGTTTGGCAACATCTACTAAAATCTTAACTGCGTATGCTCTTTGACACGGCAATATTCCTGCTGGTGCACGAGGATGTAGAAAGGAGAATGTTCACTGTATTGCCATTTGTAAAGGTGAAAATGGAAAACCACAAACAGCTCCACCAATGGGACAGGAGTCAAAGGAGCTGTAGACTGTGGCTGGGGGATATAGTGCAGGTGTGGAAAAGATTAAGGTGCTTTTAAATGTAGGAGCTCGAAAAGTTCTCCAAGACGTGTTGCTAAGTACAAAAACCGAGTCGGAGTTCCCTGTACCAAATAGCATCCTATTTCCCTAAACACAACAAATTACAAGGACTATTTCTCAGTTATTTTTCTATATATAAACCAGGAGTTGGTGGCTTTTTCTGCAGAGGCCCCAATGGGAAATATTTTCAGCTTTGAGCATATGGTCTCTGCCCAGCTCTGCCCTTATAGCATGAAAGCAGCCACACACAATGCTAAACCAACGAGCATGGCTGTGTGCCAATAAAACTTTATTTACAAACACAGGCAGTGGGCCAATCGTGGCCTGTGGGCTGTTGTTTGCTGACCCCTGATGTAAATAAACAGTAACTGTTTTTGGAAGGATCCACACCAAAATATTTTCAGGGGTACATCTGGAAAGGGGAGTGAGAAGGAAAGGGCTGGTTAAGGGAAATGTTACCCTCTTGTTCGAATTTTTTCCACTTTGTGTAATTGAAATTGTTTTAATTCAAAAAGAAAATGATGTCTTAAAAAATAGCTTTGGTGACTTTTTTCTGCCTCCTGATTACAAGGTGACTATGAGCGTATTAGAAAATGCCAGAAGCGTGTAAAATAATGAGGAATTAAAAGTTCTCTTACCAGCTAGAGCAAAGGGTTTATGTCATTCATTTGACAGATATTTATTAAGCACTTACTGTGTGCAAGGAACTGTCCTAGGTGCTGGGGACAGAACAGTAAATGAAACAGAGTTCCCACCCTCTATAGCGCTGATAGTCTCTGTCAAAGAGAGACAGACAAGGAACAACACAGTAAGTAAGGAAATGGTAGAATCTGCGACGTTAAAAGTGCTGTGAGGAAACAGGAGCAGGAGAGTAGGTAAAGGATTTGGGGTTCCTGGGGGCTGGTTGAGGCACTTAAGAGCAGCCAGAGAAGGCTTCATTGCAGAGGTAACATTTAAAGCCTGAATGAATGGGGGAGCACCGGGGGGGATGTCTGAGAGGAAGAGCATTCCAGGAGAGGGAACGGCCTGTGCAAAGGCCCTGAGGTGGGAATGTATCAGTTGCATTCGAGGACCAGGAAGGAGGCCAGTGTGGATGTAGTGGAGAGAGGGAGTGGGAGAGGGTGGGAGGTGAGGAAGGGACAAAGGGGGCCAGATCCTGCAGGGCCCTGTGGTCCATGGTGAAGACCTTGCTTTTACTCTGAGTGAGACAGGAGCCACGGGGGGATCTGAACAGAGGAGGGATTGTGGCTGACTTGAGTCCTAAGAGGGTCCCTCTGCCTGCCCCGTGGGGAACAGGTGCAGCGACAAGCAGCGGCAGGAGACCAAGGACGGGGAGGCTGCGATGGTCCAGGCAGGAGACGGTGGTCGGTCAGACCAGAGTGCAGCCGTAGGGGTGGCAAGAAGCGGTCAGATTCTGGATATAGTTTCAAGGTCAAGTTGACAATACTTGCTGATGGACTGCATGTAGGAGGTGAGGAGAAAAGGGGAATCGAGAGTGGCACCAAATGTTTTTGTTTGAGTATGGTCAAGAGCCACCTGTCACAAGGTCACCTGGGAACTTGTGACGATGCAGATTCCTGAGCTCTGCCTGGATCTGCTCAGCTGGCACCTCTGGTGGGGGGTCCCAGGAATCTGCCTTCTGAGTGAGCTGCAGACTGGAGACTGCAGACCTAGGGGTAGCCACAGTCGGCTCCTCTGGGGGTCCTCTCAGGAGTAGAACTACACAGTGGTCGGAGACTCCCCCGGTTCGAATCCCAGCTCTGCCACCCTAGCTACATGAGCTGGGACGACACCATAAATTCTCCCAGTCATGACTTCTTTTTTTATTTTATTATTTTTTTTGTCTTTTTCTTTTCTTTTTGTCTTTCCCCTGTCCTGAAATAATGCAAGCATGCCAGTCATGATTTCATCATCTGCAATATGCCACCGTCGGCAGTGGCTGCCTCACAGGGCTGATGTATAGGCTGAGCGAGTTCGCATCTATGAAACATTTTAAATGGTGCTGGCAAATACAATCTCCCAATAAAGGGAAGCTGTAATTAGTACCCTCCTCCAAAGATGACAAATACTTGATAATAAATAAATCCACGCCAAAGTATTATCAGGGGTGCATCCGGCTGGCGAAATGAGACGGAGCGTGTTGGTCAAGGGAAACGTTACCTTATTGTTTGATATTTTTTCATCCTGCCTAACTAAAATTGTTTTATTAAAAGAAAATAAGGTTTTAGAAGTAGCCGTAGTGATCCTCTGCTTCAGGTTCTCTCGAGGCTGTAACCAAAGAGTTGGCTGGGGCTGTAGTCTCCTTCCAAGGCTCGACTGGGGAAGGAGCAGTTTCCACGCTCGCTCGTGGTTGTTGGCAGGGCTGAGTTTCTCACAGGCTGCTGATGGGTGGTCACTCTCGGTTTCTTGTCACATGAATCTCTCCAGTACGGCAGGTTGCTGTATGAAACCAGAGAGAGACAGAGAGAGAGAGAGACTTCTAGCATGATATTAATGTAAGTCACAGCTTTTATAAGCCTAATCACAGAATTGACATCCCATCACTCTTGATGTATTCTACTCATTAGAAGTTTCTCCCATTCATAAAAGGGAGAGAAACAATAGTACCTGACCACAGAAGCTTGTTGTGAGTTAAGTGATTCAATATATATGTGTAAGTAAGCACAACAATTATAAAAGTATTAACTATTACTGTTTGGCTAGCCAGGAGGAGTCAGAGATGTCCTCTCAGAAGGAGGAATCTTTGAGTTGGGTTTTGAAGTATGAGTAGGAGCTGAGCAGGTGACAACAGTCATACTTTCATTCATTTTCTTAGTGAATAACCTCCCCTGAGTCATGCAGTGTGCCAGATCCTGTGCTGGGAGATCCCAGGGACTTAGCATGAGTCTGACTCTGACCTTTGTGGACCTACCAGGGAAAGCAGAGGGAGGAACAGAGTAGGTCACGGACTTCTAGCAGGTCAGCATGAAGCAAAAGCCTTGAAATGTCTAGTCTGACCCCCATCTCCCCTTTGCCGAAGCCTAGAGAGGGGATGGGACTTGCCCAAAGTCACACAGAGTGGACTGGCTTCCTTATTTTGGAGTCTGGGGATTCTGAGGGCCAGAGGAGATCCAGAGATGCAGGCCTGTCCCCTCACAGACCCTTCACACAGACACACATGAGGTCCCAGCCACCCAGCACACCCCAAGCCCCCCACTCGATCCTGCACATCCCCACAGACAACGGCGCTGTTGGAGACAGCTGCCTCTCTGCCCCATGGGCTCAGAAACCCACTTCATCCCTCACACATGTGCACAGCACACAGCTCTGGAAGCTGTCCCCATCCCGTGTACCGACCCTGTGCTGGGTTGGGCTGGGGACACAGACATGACTCAGACTCAGGCCCAGCCCCGAGATGGGATGGGAGTGAGGTGAGACCAGGGGGCCCTCGACACACTCTGAGCATGGAGGGGGCCTTGGGAAGTTGACCTGGAGGTCCCCGGGGTGGGGAGTTGGGGAGAGGGAGTGACAGGCAGAAGGCACAGCATGTGCAAAGGCACCGCGGCATGAAAGACCATTTATCTACCCCCCGTCAATCTGTCTGTCCATCGGTATGTTCACCTGCCACCCACTTACATATTAATCGATTCTTCCACCCGTCTGCCCACTTATTTGGTTATTCATTGTGTGCGCCCTTCATTCATTCGCTCACCCACCCACCTGTTCAAACGGTCGTCTGTTCCCTCCTTCACCCATTTATTTTTCCACGTGTCAGTCACACATCCATCCATTCATTTCTTTATTCGTCAGCGTCGACTGTCACAGGCTCCTCCCCCAGCGTCACCTCCTCAGACGGCCGTCCCCGACCCCTTCCAGAATAACGCCATCAGTTTGCCTCTCTTACCCTCCTTTGTATTTCCTCCCCAACCTCCCCCAGACTCGCCGCTGTGCTCTATAAATATACGTCCACTTGTTCGGTGTCTGCGGCTACCAGCAGAAAGCAAGCGTTCATTCGACAAATATTTCTTTTATTCTGAGTAGTGACTGTGTGCCAGGCTCTGCTGCAGGCACTGAGAACCCAGCAAGGGAGAAAAAACAAAACTTCCCAGCTCCGTGGAGTGGACATTCTAGTGGGGGCATCAGATGATAAACAATACAAGCGATAAGTAAGTTACTGGCAGGTTGGAGGATGGTGAGAGCTGGGGTAAAAGAAAGCACAGAGCTAGTGAGGGGTCCAGGGGTCCAGGAGAATGGATACTCAAAGAAGGCCTTGCCGAGGAGCTGATGGTTGAGCAGAGACAGGAAGAAGATGAGGGAGCCAAGTGGGTATCTAGGGGAAGAGCATTCCAGGTAGAGAGAAAGGCATGTGCAAAGGCCCTGAGGCAGGACTGAGCCTAATGTGTTTGAGGCACATCAGGGAGGCCAGTGTAGCTGGAAAGTAGTGAGGAAGGGGGAGAGGGCTAGAGGGGAGAGGAGGGAGGGGACAAAGGAGACCAGATGGTGCAGGCTCTTGTGGGTGAAAACTTTGCTCTAACTCTGAGTGTGACTAGAGCCAGGGGAGGATTCTGAGCAGGACAGAAACAGGATCTGACTTAGACAGGAACTGGTTCCCTCTGCCTGCTGTGTGGGGGTAGATTAATATTTGAGTTTCATGAGAGCTGGAAGCATGCCTTTCACCTGCCTTCTCCTCGGTGTCCAAAACAGGGGTCTGCAAACTAGAGTCCATGGGCCAAATGCTCCCTGTTTGTGTAAATAAAGTTTTATTGGAACACAACCTCACGCATTCATTCCCATATTGTCTCTGGCTTCTTCCACACTTTTAGAGCAGCATAGAACAGTTAAAACCAAGACCATCTGACCCACAGAGCTAAAAATATTTACTTTCTGGCCTTTCACAGAAAAAGTTTGCTGACCCCTGGTCCAGAACAATTCCTGACACATAACAGGCACTCAATAAATATTTACTATTATAGAACTGAGCCTGTCGCTTGTCTGTGACCCACGCGAGGCCATCAGCTCACTCTTGTCTCAGAGCCAGTGCCAGCTCCAGGTCACGTGCAGTAAAACAACAGCCCAGCCACCAAAAATAAAATACTGGGCCCATTCAGGTCTTTGCCACAGAGAAATGCCCAGGCGGGATTGCAGTCAGGGCTCCCAGCAAAACCTAGCACCCTCTTCCTCCCTCTTTTTCTCTATTAAGATTCGGGCCTTCGTTCCCCCACCAGGCATGGAAGCTGCTCCCCCAATATTTCTCTTACTCAAAAAATCCCCCCAACTCTCTTCCACAAAGCGGCCCCACCCCTGGCTCTCCTGTCTCTCCCCCTTTCGGCTCCAACTTTTTATTTTCATGTGTCAGCTTAGCTCCTTGCTGGCTTTTTGCCCCACACCTTTGCCGCCCCTTACTCAGATTCTATATAAGAAGGTCATGTCCGAGGGCTGTGCCAGCTGGCGGGAATCCATGCCCCCTGGAGGCGCAGAATGCTTGTACGTTCCCATTTACTTTTTCCTGGCTCATGCTGGCATTCCGTCCACCCTTGCTGTGGGGTTTCCTCTCCACTGCCGCCTGCACTGCACCCTCTGGACCCACAGAAGGATCAGCCCCAGCCCCTGACAGCCAAGGACTCACAGTTTGGTGCAGTTGGTCCCAGTACCTGGAGTGAAGTGATGGATGGCCGGTGGGGAGGTCTCGGTCCCCAAGGGAGCGAGTTTGGAGTTTATCCTGAGGACCTTCTCTGGCAGGCTTGGCTGGAGGGCTCTGGAAGGATGAGAGGCAGTGGAGTGCCTCCTTCAAACTTAGTTTTCTGGGTCTCAGCCTCTCTCTGGTGGCTTCATGTAGTGATTCATAGTGCAAGTTCTGGAGGCAGACTCCATGGGTTCAAATGCAGGCTCTACCGCTTTCTGACTGTGTAACCTTGGGCAGCTGTGCCTCAGTTTCCTCCTCTGTAAAATGGGTATGACATTAGCATTTACTAGAGTTTTGGGGAAGATTTGGGGATTTAATACATATAAAGGTCTTCTATCTGTGCCTGGAAAACAGTAAGCGCTCAATAAATATCTGCAACTATTGAAGTGCTTAGCACAGGCATTCAGCTCATAGAATGCCCTCAGCAAAAGGAAGCTCATTATTATCACTCTACGGATTGAACAGAATTAATGATGTCTCCGGTTACTAGGCAGATTTAGACCCTTGGTGGGAGTGATGGCATCACTGGTTGCCGGGTAGACTTGGCTTTGAGTGGTGCTGATGACATCACCAGTTACCAGGCAGATTCTAGTTAGAATGTGAGCACCACAGCCTTCTTTCCTGTTTGAAATTCTGTTGTGTCCCAGTCCACACTCTTCCCTGGTGCTGTTGGACACAGGATTTTCTTGTGTCTGAGCCTCAGTTTTCGCAGGATAATAAAAGTACCAACTTCATAGGGTTATTCAGAGAATCGAATGAGTTAATGCACACAAAGGGCACCTTGTCCAGCACACGGCGTGCACTAAACAGCAGCTCTTGTTACCCTCGCTGCAGGATGCTTCCACGGAGAACACTCCAGCCGGAGTGACAGGGACCCTAACTCTGTCTTGGTTAAGATCACAGATTCAAGGTTCTGACGCATGGGAGTCAGAGCCCAGATCTGCCACCAACAGCAGCCAAGAGACCCTGGGCACATTCCTGGCCTGTAAAATGGTATAATGACAGTGTTGATGTCATACGGCTGGTGTGAGGATGCATTGAGATAATGACAGTTATGTTCCCAGCACACAATCAGGCCTCACTAATGTGAGCTGCCTTATCACTGCAGGTCCTCTTGGAAGGGGACTTCCCTCCCGGGGACTCAGTTTACTCATCTGCAAAGAAGCGAGAGGTAGCTGTGGCAATCTTGAAGCCATGGCAATGTTGACACTTCATGGTCACAAGGACAGCTCTGTGACTCACCTTTGCCATTGCTGAGCGAAAGCACTGGGAGTTGGGTGCTTGAGCCTACATCTGCCCTCAGCACCCAATACCAGCTTCTCTCCTCTCATCTCTGTCTCCCCATCTCTTACCTCCCAACTCTTCCCTTTTCCTTTCCCTTTCTCCATCTTCTTTCCCTTGTTCTAGACTTTATACGTGTGTAGTTTCTCTCCTGCATGCTGTTTATAGGGCAATAAACTACAACACTAATAATAATCAGTATTTGCATATTTAGCCTTTTCCCAGGGCTAGGATTATACTAAGAGCTTCGTATGCACTAGTTCATTTAATCCACACAGTACAAGCCCTTACCACTATTTATTTGACAAACATTTATTAAGCACCTACTGGGTGCCAGGCCCTGGGGATTCAGCACTGAAAAAAACAAAGATCTTTGCCCTTGCAGGACTTAGATTCCAGTGGGGAGACAGATGATAAACAGATAAACAAATCACCAAACACTACCAGCGCTATGAGAAAAAACCAAGCAGGGTCAAGGCGGGAGTGAGTGATAAGGGGACTGTTTAACACAGCATGGCCGGGAAAGGCCTCTTGGAAGAGGTGACATGGGAGCAGAATTGATGTGAGAAGGAGGTAGCCATGCAAAACCTCGGGGAAGAGCTTTTCTGGTGCAAGGAACAGATTACACCAAGGCCTTGGGGCAGGATCATGCCTGAGGAGTGTTTGAGAAACTGAGGAACAACCAGGAGGCCAGTGTGGCTGGAGCAGAAGGACGGGGGGTGCGGTCAGATCAGAGAGAGCATAAGGGGCCACGTCGTGCAGGGCCCTGTGGGCCATGGTGAGGGCTTTGACTTTTACTGAGTCATGGAAGGTTCAGAACAGAGGAGGGCCCAGTCTGAATAGAGTTTGGCAGGATCCCATCAACAGTACAGACAAAGGTGGGGGCAGACGGCCCATCGCTCCCATTTTACAGGTGCAGAAATAAATGGAACCTTAGAAAAGTCCAGCAAATGGCCCAAGTCCACACAGCTGCTGAGCAGCACAGCCAGGCTGGCAGACCGCCTCGGGTTCAGTGGAGCCTCTTCTTTGTGACCTTGAGGAGTCTCGTGTCTCTCCCAAGCCTCAGTTTTCCTCTGTAAATTGGGAATCATTACCCTACGTTTGGGCACAAGTTCTGGAGTCAGATTTGGCCGAGTCCTTGCTCTGCCACCTGCCAGCTCTATGACTTTCAGCAGTTAACACCCTCTTTCCAAGCTCTGGTTTACCTCATCTGGAAGATGAAGATCTTAATAGCACCAATTTCAAGGGGTTCGTTGTAAGGATTAAATGAGATCATGCAGGTAACGTGCTTGGTACAGCTCCTGGCAAACATCGGGCGCTCAATAAATGATGATTATTCTGATGGTATCACCGCCCACACCTCCCCGGTGGGTGAGAGCCTGGGAGAGTGCCTGGTACGCGGTCGGCTTTCGACAAAAGTGAATTCTCTCTCCTGTCTCCTGCCCGCCGGCTCTCCGGGGACCCAGGCATTCCGGCCTCCAGCCGCCCCCCCACGCCGGCCGGCACAAAGGCCCCCATTCATGCCTCGCGCACAAAGCGGCCCATTCACCCGGGCCCCTTGGGCCTCCGGCCCCCGGCCGCCCCCCGCTCCTCGCCATTGGTTGCGCCCCCTGCCCGTCAGGCCTCGGGTCCCACCCAGGACCGCGCCGCCTAGCTCGGCGCTTCGGCCGGGTTCTTTTCCCACGGCTGGCACCCTTCGGCAACTTCCGATTGGCTCCACTTGCCAGCCGCTCTTCTTGATTGGCGGACTCGCACCCCATGGGCGGGGCCGTAGCTTGCCGCAGCAGGCGCCGATTGGCTCCTGCTGCGCTTGTGGGGGCGGGGCTGTCCTGGCGGGCCCACCCCTCTTTCTCCCCAGGCCGAAGCCTCCGGACGGCCCTGGAAGCCGGTGAGTGCCCGGGACCGACAGCTGGCCTGGGGCGGCGGAGCGGGACTGGGGCCGGGGAGACTGGAGTCTGGCGGCTGCGATCCGGGCCCGGGAGGCCGGCGCGGGAGGCGGGGGAGGGGCGGTGACGCGACACTCACCTTGAGCGAGCAGCGGGACGGTGGCGGGGAAGGTGGGGGGGGGCGTCTACACTCCCCCAACTCAACTTCCTTCTGGGTGTGAGGCCGGGTCGGGGCCCTGGCTGGCGGCGCCGGGCCTACTCCGCAGAAGGGGAAACTGAGGCTCTCTTTGGGACCTTGGACGCCTTAATACCTGAGTCATCGCCTTCAATCCTCAGCCACCAGAATGACGATGTCTCTGTTTTCACGTGTGAAAATTGCGTGCCAGAGAAAGGGGTCAGGACTGGTAGAGGCAGAGGGGTGGGGAAAGACATATTTGAGCACCTGCCATGTAGTGGGGCTTTTTTATTTCTGTAACTAAATAATTTCCTTCCCATTATCCTATTAACTCGAGGTGGGTTATAATGTGCCCATTATATAGAGAGGAAAAAACTGAGAAGGGACAGAGTTGGTGACCGCAAAGGGACCAGGTGGAGATAACACTTCGAAGACCAGCTGTATGCAGTATCCTTTAACCTCTGTAATCGCACAGTAGCCCCCCGAGAAAGGCAGTGGTCCCTAAGGCGGACGCGAAAGAAGGTTCACAGTGTTGCTAACTGGGACCGGGCAATTGACGTCTTTGAGGACGTACTACGAGTTCTTCCCAAAGTCCCTCCTTTATAGGCAGATAACGCTGGGCTTGAATCCCAGCTCTCCTCCTCTTACTCTGTGACCTTAGTGACTTCGCCTCTCCCTGCCTCAGTTTCCCCATCAGAGAAATGGAGATGTGATCATGTGTATCTCACTGGTTGTTGAGATCATTCTAGGATCTGGGAGAACTGTTCTAAGAGCAGACCCCCCCCCCGGCACATAGTAGGTGCTCTTGTCACTATTTACTCCTCATCTCACCCCGAGGACACTGCAGCTCAGGAGGCCAGAATAACATTTTGTCGTCTTTGGTGCTCGTCGTCCTACTCTGTAGATTGTGTTGTTCCATTTCCAGGGTCCGGGAAACTGAGGTTCAGAGAGATTAAATGATGAAGTATTGGGATGGGAACTTTCTCCACATCGTTCTGTTAATTTCGTTGGCCGCAATTCACAGCGAGGAAAGCTGAGGCCTAGAAAGCTGGAGCGGGATTCGAACCCTGGGAGTCCTCAGTTCCTCCCTGGTGGGTCCCTGACATTTGCCCGACAGAAGGAGGAGCAGGCCCCGGCGCCACCGCCGCCTACCTGGTAACAAGCTCACCTCCGCCTTTCCCCATCCCCTTGTAAAAAGCCCTGAAGCTCCAGGACCCGCCCCCTTCCCCAGCCCAGCAGGTGCTGGGTGACATCAGAGCCCGGCTCCCGCCCCTTGACGCACATGGCCCCGCCCCGCGCTGGACCGCGGAGGTAGCCGCACCTGAGGGCTCCGAAGAGGACCGGGGATTCCCGTCCCCTCTCCCCCTCTCCCCGCTCCGGCCCGAGGCCCCCAGGTAGTCCCGAGGATTGGCGGGTTGAGGGGGCGGGGACGCAGGCCCTTGGGTCCAGGGAAGATGGGTGTTTGGCGCTCAGACTCCTGGATGCGGGGAGGGGGTTGGGGGCCGGGTATCCCAGGTCTCAGTGAGGCCTTGGGTCTTGAGGGAAGAAAGGACAGGGGCCAGCACTCTGGGTCTGGGGACCCGGACTCCTGGGTCTTACGGGAGGAGGGAACTGGGAGCTTGGATGTCTGCGTCTGTGGGAACAGGGGCAGGGGCCTGGACTCCTGGGTGGAAAGCAGGGGAAGGTTGGGACCCGGTCTCCTGAATGTGGCACTAAGCTGAGGTCAGAGGACTGGGTGCCAGGGGACCCAACCTCTGCCCCAGGGGCGGATCCCTGGCTGCTTTTCCTTTTCCAGCCCAGCAGTCTCTGCCCCTCCCAGGGCAGGTGCTTTCACCTGCCCAGGTGACAGTAATGAGCCCTGGCAGAGCGTTCCTGCTGGCTGAGGGAGGGTGGAGCGGCGGGAGGGGCGCAGCTGTGGGGAGTCGAGGCCCGCAGGCCGGCCTGATCAGGGCTGGGGTCCGTCCTCAGCACCAGCATCCTCGCCTAGCCCGGCTGCAGTGAGGTGAGGGGCTCACACTTCTGGGTCCAAAGGACAAGCGGGCTGGGGGTTCTAACTGGGTCCTGGAAGATTAGGGGACTGGGGGCCTGGACTCCTGGCTCCAGGGACGGGAGGCACAGGGCTGGGTGATTGCAAAAACTCCCAAACCCTTCCTGGTCAAAGGCCACAGGGCAGGAGAGGAAGTGGGTGGGGTGAGGGTGGGGGGTAAAGTCCCAGGGATGGAGCTTGGCTCTGGTGTTTCAAGGCCACCCTGGAGGCTTGGGGTGAGCCTTGGCGATTCGTGGCCCGCAGGGTGGAGAAATGCCTGCTGGGGCAGGGGGAGAGGACAGGGCCCAGGAGGAAGTGGGACCTGGGGCAGGAGGCTCAGAGGGAAAGACAAGCATCTGCTGGGACCAGATCTGCGGGTGCCTGGAGGGGAGCTGGGTGTTTGGAAGGACTTCTCCGGGGGTGTGCCGGAGGTGGAGGGACGCCAGGGGCCTCTAGGCCTGTTGGGCAGAGGCACTGCGGTGGGGGAGACAGAACTCTCTGTGGCTGGCGTGGCAGAGCGCGATGGGGTGGTTTGAGGCAGAGGAGGAGAGCGCAATGCAGGACCGGACAGGGAGAATGTTTTTCCTGCTGCTGCTTGGAATTGCTGTCATTTTACCACTGTCTATGGCCCCCTGGGGGGCAGGGAGGGGCCTAGTGCATCTGGCTTACCTAGGCCTGGCTGTTAAGGTCTGAGACTGTGAGGCTGGAGCTGGAGCCATCCCCAGGCCAGGAGCTCCTCCAGGTAGGGCTCCCGTCTGACTCATCTCCGGGTCCCCAGACCCACTCCTGGCGCAGCCTGGTACTTGAAAGGCCTCAGAGAGGATGAAGGGGGCCAGTCTCCCCATCTCCCGGAGATGGAAGCCAGGTTCCAGAGAAGGAAGGAGCTGCTAACCGAGGCAGTGAGATCCGAGTCTGTTCTGCAGGTGTGAGGCAGGCGTGACCAGAGGTGGTCAGGGAATCTAATGACAAAAATCAGATGAATACCCTCCTGGGGCTCACATCATAGAGTAAAAGCAAGGTCGCCCTCTTTGCCCCCTCTGTCACCTCACCTCCTACCCTCTCCCCCTTGATCACTTGGCTCCAGCCACATGGGCCACCTGACAGTGCCACAGACATACAGGCACACCCCTGCCCCAGGGCCTTTGCACTGGCTGCCTGGCAAGCTTCTCCTCCCGACATCCCCACACTCATCCCCACACTCGCTCCCTGTGTCTCCCTCAGGTCTTCATTTAAATGCCACATCAGAGAGGCCTTCCCTGCCACCCTAACGTCCCCGCCCCTGCTTCATCTCTCTCCTAGCCATTTATTTCCATTTAACATACTGTATAATTTACTTTTTTATCTTTCTGTCTGTCTCCTGGGATTAGAGCATCTCTGTCCCCTAGAAATACAATGCAAGCCAAACGTGTGATTTAAAATTTTCTAGTAGCCACATTCAATTTAAAAAATAAAAAAGAACAAGTGATATTAATGTTTTTAATTTATCTTTTTATTTTATTTATTTATTTATTTTTTTGAGACAGAGTCTCACTCTGTTGCCTGGGCTAGAGTGCCATGGTGTCAGCCTAGCTCACGGCAACCTCCAACTCCTGGGCTCAAGCAATCCTACTGTCTCAGCCTCCCAAGTAGCTGGGACTACAGGTGTGCACCACCATGCCCGGCTAATTTTTTCTATATATATTTTTAGTTGTCCAGTTAATTTCTTTCTATTTTTTTTTTAGTAGAGATGGGGTCTCGCTCTTGCTCAGGCTGGTCTCGAACTCCTGAGCTCAAATGATCCGCCTGCCTCGGCCTCCCAGAGTGCTAGGATTATAGGCGTGAGCCACCACGCCCGGCCCTATTAATGTTAATGATGCATTTTATTTAACCCAATATATCCAGAATATTATTTCAACGTGTCACCAAATATTAAAAATACCAATAAGCCATCTTTTTGTCGGACCGTCTTTGAAATCCGGCGCATATCTTAGGTTTAGAACCGCATCGGGTTTGGACTCTCTGTTTCAAGTGCCCAGTAGCTCACACATGGCGTTGACTCCCCTATTGGACAGCCCAGGGCCAGAAAGCAAATCTATGGAGTCAGGAATGTTCTCTGGGCTTGTTCATTGCTATATTGCCAATGCCTGGAACTGTGCCTCCTTTACAGCTTGGCTCGTTGAGTAATTATGGAACGAATGAATGAATGAGTAGAGAGGTGAATGAATGAAATGAGTAAGCTAGGTCTGTTTACCCATTTTGCAGAAGTGTAAAAAGAGATCTGGTGAAGGAAGGCAGAGGGGCTGCCTGGGAGATTTGGAGTGGGGATGGGGGGCACTGTGGATGGGGCCCCACCTGACCTCTCACTCTCCCCCTTGCAGACCATGGCAGCAGTGACCATGTCGGTGCCCGGGCGGAAGGTGCCCCCCAGGCCAGGCCCAGTGCCCGAGGCGGCCCAGCCATTCCTGTTCACGCCCCGCGGGCCCAGCGCGGGTGGCGGGCCTGGGGGCTCTGGCACCTCCCCGCAGGTGGAGTGGACGGCCCGGCGCCTCGTGTGGGTGCCATCGGAGCTCCATGGGTTCGAGGCAGCCGCGCTGCGGGACGAGGGCGAGGAGGAGGCCGAGGTGGAGCTGGCGGAGAGTGGGCGGCGGCTGCGGCTACCCCGGGACCAGATCCAGCGCATGAACCCGCCCAAATTCAGCAAGGCCGAGGATATGGCTGACCTGACCTGCCTCAACGAGGCCTCGGTCCTGCACAACCTCCGTGAGCGATACTACTCGGGCCTCATCTACGTGAGTGGCCGCCTGCCCATGGGAGGGCCTCGTCCGGGTGGGGAGCTGGGTGCCAGCAGCCCAGCTAAATTAACTTGAGGCTATTTATAGCATTTATCCCATGTCTTGTGACTATTCCCATACTTAGTTGCCAAATTCTAAATTGTTGGAATACCAGGACAGACTCAGACCCTTATTGGGGGTGTCACATAATGTAGACGGTAGATAAACCACATTATTTTCCTAAGATATAAAAAATTCCAGTTTCTCAAGTATTAATAAAACTCATCCCAAGGGGTTTGAGAAAGGGATATGGACCTGTGACAATAATTGATGAGGACCAACAATTCATGAAAACATGCTAGGCTCTGTGCTGAAGGCCTTCCATATATCGATTCATTTAATCTCACCTTAGGCAAGGTAGAGTCTGTTATTGCCCCCATTTTACAAAAGAGGCAACTGAGGCCCAGAGAGAGTTGATCACAATAAAAATAAGCATTTATTAAACACTTACTAAGCATTCTTCTAAGCTTTCTAAAATACATTGCCTCAATCAATTTTCACAATTATAGAGCATTTGGTCCCCATTTTACAGATAAAGAAACGGAGGCACAGAGAGGTCAAGTTCCTAGACCAAGGTTGGCAGATACACCTGGCCGACCCAGGTAGTCTGGCCCCAGGCTTTCCTACTTTGCTGTGGTGCCTCTTAAGATTAAGATGGGATTGGCTGGGCACGGTGGCTCACGCCTGTAATCCTAGCACTCTGGGAAGCTGAGGTGGGTGGATCGCTTGAGCTTAGGAGTTCGAGACCAGCCTGAGCAAGAGCGAGACCCCGTCTCTACTAAAAAAATAGAAAGAAATTAGCTGGACAACTAAGAATATATAGAAAAAATTAGCCGGGCATGGTGGCACATGCCTGTAGTCCCAGCTACTTGGGAGGCTGAGGCAGGAGGATCGCTTGAGCCCAGGAGTTTGAGGTTGCTGTGAGCTAGGATGACACCACGGCACTCTAGCCCAGGCAACAAAGTGAGACTCTGTCTCCGAAAAAAAAAAAAAAAAATTAAGATGGGATTGACGATAGTGAGGTTGGCTATGGTAGTCTTCTGCCTCTGTGCTAAGCATGTGATGTCTGTCACATTATTTAATCTTTACGGCAAACAGATGGGGCAGAGCAGTGGTTCTTAATCCCAACTTCAGTTAGAATCATCTGGGGAATTCTTAGAAAATACCAACGCCTGCGCCCCACCCCAGACCTTTACATCAAGCTCTCTGGGGGTGTGACAGAGGCACTGGCACTTTTAATAAGCTTCCAGGGTGGTTTTAATGGGCAGCCAAGGGGTTGTTAATTCCATTTAACATAAGAGCAAACAGGATTAGAGAGATTGACAAGGAATGTGGACAAGAATAATGAAAAATAATAATGATGGGTGGCTAGCAAATATTTATTGAGCACTTATGATGTGCCAAGTACTGTTCCAAGTACTGCATGTGAGTTATCAGCTCTCCCTGGGCCAGGGACTGTTGATATCGCCCAACGTTCAGGAATGTTAAGTGACCCAGGCCCAGGTCACCCAGCCATGAAGGAGTCATGCCGGAATTTGAACCCAGGCAGCTGGCCCCAGACCCGTGCTCCAAACTTCAGCTTAGACCTGTGGTGTCTCCCAGCCTCGCTACAGCACCCACCCTGTCGAGGGTCACAAAGCACAAGACTAGAATATTTTTATGAGGTCTGACTCCCATTTGGAGACAGAGGCTCTGAGAGGAGCAGTGGCTGGCTCCACTTGCGGTGGCAGATGTGGGATTAGAATCGAGGGGCTGTCTGGCCCTAGATGGGGTTGGCGCCTTCTGCAGGCTACACTGGCCCCTTCTCAATCCTCACATGCCTTTACGAGCCCTGGGAAAGAAGCCACTCCCCTGGATCTCACCAAAGGCCAGAGATATCAGAGTGATGCCCAAAATACTGAGCCTGTCTTTGCTTTTTAATAAATACTGTGAACCCTCACAGCAACCTGCTGCCATCCCCATTCTGCAGGTGGGGAGAGTGAGCCGCAGAGGAGGCAGGACTTGGACATAAGCCTCACAGCTGGGAACAGGCCAAGCTGGGATTTGAACCCAGGTTGTTCTGACTGCAGACCCCAGATTCTGGCCACTGCACTAGGAAGATTATACAGAATGTTGAGAGGGAAAAAATGGTGGGGTCTGAGCTAAAGTGGTGGCCAGGCAGCCAGAGAATTGGGGCCTACAAAATGAAAGCAAGATAGAAGATTCTGGAAGCCCAGACAGGGAAGCAAATTGGGCCTTAATAATGATCATTAGCACTTAGTGAGTACCTGCTTGCTCTGTTGGCTGCTGTTCTAAACTTCTTCCCAATATGATCTGGCGGACCCCTCTGCATCCACATAAGGCTGTGAGGTAGGGATCATCGCCTCCTTCCACAGCTCAGAGAGGGCAAGCCACTGGCCCAACAGACACTGATAATGGCTAATGCACCGAGCATGCGCAGTGTTTCAGGGACCATGTTAAGCCCCGTGCATGCCACATGAACTTGTGGATGGCTCCCAGCCATTCTATGTGGGAAGCACTGTTGCTGTCCCCATTAGATAAGGACAGCAAGACCCAGAAAGTCTGCTTGCTCAAGTCACGCGGCTTGAAAATGTAAGAGGTGTGATCCAAGCCCCACCTGCTTGTCTTAAGATTTGTGCTGAACGCATGTTTCTTAACTGACCAGCTGGTGTGGGAAAAGGGGGTGTTGCCCACTGGAATGTGTCGTGTTTGGGACACCAAAAACCCAGTTTCTGCCGCTGATGGGCTGTTTGGCCTTGAGTTGCTCAGAATCTCAGTCCGTTTGCTGGGACTCTTGGGGAGGGACAGAGCCCGTTTAGGAGCACCCTGCCCTGTGAGGTGCTGGAAGATGCATTATGGCATTTCATGCCCAGGACCCTTCCAGGTGACAGGGGTTTAAAGCCCCATTTTCCAGGACTGAAAACTGAGGCTCAGAGAGGGCAAATCCTTTGTTCAAAGCCACACACAGAAAACGCCGCAACTGCATTTGAACCCAGGATTTTGTGGCTTCAAGGTCTGAGCGAGCCCTTGGCTCCCAGGTGGGATGGGTAACGTGAGAGTCTCAGGACCCACATTAGGAGCATGTTGTGTGGGCCCCACCCTGGCCAGGCTGGTTTTTATTCATTATGTCCCTTAATCCCAGCAGCCTTTGTAATGAGGTGGGGAGTGTCCTCCCCGGTTTCCCAAGGAGGAAACCGAGATGATGGAGAAAGTCACTGGGCTGAGGAGAGCTGGGGACAGGTCTGTCTTCAGGGCTTCGAGGACAGGGGCAGCCATTCCAGACCCTTCTAACTCGGGTGTCCCCAGCCGTACCCTGGCAACTCGGGTGTCCCCGACCCTCTCTGGGCTCACCAGCCTCTGTCCTTTGCCCCCTGGCCGCCTTGGCCAGCTCAAGTTCATGTTCCCAGGGTGTCGCCTTGGCAACAAGGTGTGGCCAGCAGGAGGGGCCTGGGGTTGGGGGTGGCGTGGGGGGTGGGTTCCTCCACCAGCCAGCAGTGGGGGCCAGGGCGCCAGCAGCCATGAGATACCCTCCCAGGGAATGTGGTCCGGCTGCCCCACCCTCTGAGAGCCTGAGAGCTCCTGGGAGCAGCCCTTCCAGGCGAGGCGGGCAGACACCCAGCAAACCGGTTGTTCTGCTCCTGGCGGGCCACCCACCCTCCCACCGTTAGAAGGTTGGCACCTGGGACTGGGCAGCCTGTGGCGGCCACACCCCACTGTCGAGAATCCCAAGCTGTGTGGGAGCTTACAGCAGTCCTGCAGCTAACTAGCTAAGCAGGTGACTAGCTGGCCAGGTAGCTAACTGATTAAATAGTTAACTAGCTAAGCCACTGAACAGCTAACTCTCCAGCTAGTTTAGCTAGCAAACTCTAGGTAGCTCGGCTAGTTCGCTCTCTGGCTGGTTTAGCTCAATGGCTGGCTAGCTCCCTAACTGTCTAACTGCTCAGTGTGTGCAGGGTGCCTCTTGCCTACCTGATACCTCCGCGAGCAGGAGCAGTTCTTAAACCACTACAAAGTCCTGAATCCAGCCCTAAGGGATACATGGGTAGAATTCAGGGGATCCAGGAACTTGAATGCAAAAAAATTTACGTCTTTATTTTCATGCACCTTGAACCTGAAATTTAGCATTTCCTCCACGAGAATGCCCCACTCAGCACAGGCATGTACGCAGGACTGTTACATGACTGTTGTCAAGAGAAACCACAGGTATGTGCCTATTGCGTTTCATGCCGCAGATACCGCAAGCACCTTTCCAGAGATAGCCTGTGCGTATTCAAGCGGATACATAACATTCCTCTTCCACCCATTTCAGTGCAAGTGGTAGCTTCTCACACACACTTCTCAACTCATGTCCATTCACTTGGTAATGTTTTGGAGATAGTCCCCTATGGGTACACTGACAGCATCATTGGAATCCGCTGTAACATGCATTCAGGTCGTTTCTAGTCTTTTGCTGCTGCAAAGAATGCTTCAACGGGTGAATTTGCACATGGTCATTTCATGCGTGTGTGTGAGTGCAGGCAGCCACAGGCTGTGACTCAAGTCTGGCTGGCTATAAAGGCCACGTTTTCTCTCAGGGTGAATCTTCATCATGTAATGCCTTTGTACAATTTGGAAAGATTCTTATATTCAAATCTACATTGTCATGGTGTAGACAGAGCATGTGCAGATAACCCTTGTGCAGTGCACAACCTGCCCAGCTGTACACAGCAGCCCCACAATGCCTTTCAATCTGTGGGCAGGCAGCTGAGACCCTCTCCCCTCTCACCCACTGTAGACGTACTCCGGACTTTTCTGTGTGGTCATCAACCCGTACAAGCAGCTTCCCATCTACACAGAGGCCATTGTGGAGATGTACCGGGGCAAGAAGCGCCACGAGGTGCCGCCTCATGTGTATGCAGTGACCGAGGGGGCCTACCGAAGCATGCTCCAGGGTGAGTGCTGTGCTGGGACTTTAATGGGGGCCTGGCCAGATGCTGCCGGGAGCCAGGGACAGGGTCAGACAACAGCTTGGGGATTTGAGACTCTGTGAGACTTCTTCGGAGGCTGGAGGGAATACAAATAGAGAGCTGAGTGGGTGAGGCTGTAGGTCCTAGAGCCTTGTTATCTGTCTCTGTTCACCCCTTTTCTCAACAATATTTGGGAGCCACTTGTGCTAGGCTTCTGCAAAAATTTCTCTTGGGATAGTAATTCCCAGAGTGTTCATTCATAACATTTATTGTTGATGGTAGACATGATCTACACTGTCACAGGGTAAGATGTAGCTCCTTAGATGGATGGCAGCACCAGGCTGTTGTGTACAGCTGAGCAGGTTGTACACTGCACAAGGGTACCTGTCCAAGGGGCTGACATTCATACCTTAACAATGTAGATCAGTCCTGGAAAAATTACATAATCCACATCTATAATAAACATAATGTACTTGTTACATATTTGTTATATATCATCTATTTTAATAAATATTTAGTATATACCAAGTATATATTAAGCTTTTAAAACTTTATATTATATAATATAATAGTACATAGCAGTATATTTATATTGAACATACACTTATCTAGTATATGCTATGTTTCTGTTGTGTATTATATTTATATCATATAATGCAGTGGCTCTCAGAGTGTGATCTCATCGGTGGCATCCACGTCACCTGGGAACTGGTTAGAAGTACAGACTTGGGCCCTACCTCAGGTCTGCTGGGTCACACACACTGGGGCAGGGCTCAGCAATCAGTGTTTTCACAAGATCCCCCCACAATCCTGATGCAGGCTCAAGTTTGAGAACGTCTGGTCCAACATGCAATATATACTATACCCTCATTCCGTAATAGAACATACCCACAGATAATGCATTTATATTCTCATTATAAACTTGTGTATAGTAATAGGTAAAAGTTACATAATTTGATTATATAATTTGTTATATGTTTTTATAATTTTTAGCTGTTATCATCTGCTAGCTATTATTATATCTTAGGGATAAATATACAATAAGGTAAAGGTGAGTCCTACTCAGTACTAAGAGCTTTTCATGGATTTGTTTCTCTTGCGATTTCATGTGTTATCAGAAGCGTGTTGTTTGGTCTCCACATATTTTGGGATTTTCCAATAATCTTTGTTATTGATTTCTGGTTTAGTACCACCATGGTCCGAGAGCAGACATTGTATGATTTCTACTCTTTTAAATTTGTCAAGGTGTGTTTTGTGGCCTGGGACGTGATCCCTCTTGAGGAATGTTCTGTGAGAGCTAGAGAAGAATGTGGGTTCCGCTCCCACTGGATGAAATGGTCAATAGGTGTCAATGTGATTTCTGCCTGCCGGATCTGTCCATCTCTGATGGACAAGTGTTGAAGTCTCCAACCAGAATAGTGAATTCATGTATTTCTCCTGGCAGTTCTGTCCGTTTTTGTTAGATTAACTCATTTAACCTCGTAGCAACTCTATGACGTAGTTTCTCCCATTACTCTGATTTCAGCTGGGGAAACCGAGGCACAGAGCAAAGCAGTCATTGCCCATGGTCACACTGGTGGGTGGGTGGCCGAGGTGGGATTTGAACCCGTGGCCCTGACCCTGGCCTCCCTGTACGTCACACCACACGTTATGTTTCCATCCTGTGCCGGGCACTGAGCTGAGTGGGTTTTGAACATTCTCCTTGAGTTCTGACCACAGCCCTGTGGGGTGGTGGCTGTTTTGAGCCCCACTTTTCAGCTGGGAAAACAGAGGCACAGAGCAACTCAGAGACCGGCCCCAGGTCACACAGCCAAGCAGAGGCATCTGGGCCTCGAGCCCAAGTGCATATGGCCCCCACCCCAGGTCCTACTGAATGCAGCTCACTTCCCGGCTAAAACCACCCGGAGGCCTCCCATCCTGCTTAAAAAACATTCAGACCCTTTGATCGTGGCTTCAAAACCTGTCTGTGCCCCTTGCCGTCTCTGTCCCCTCCCCCAACCTCCCTGGCCTTCTTGATCTCTCCAATGTCCCCCACTTGGTACGACCTCAGGGCCTTTGCCCCGGCTGTGCTCTCTGCCTGAAATGGCACCTCTCCTGCGAAGCCCTCCCCCGCTCCCTGCCTCCCCAGGTTGTGTCTAATTAATACCAGGATTTCTCAGTCCCAGCTCTGTTGACATTTGGGATGAGATGACTTCATTGTGGGGGCTGTCCCCTATGTTGTAGGATGTTCAGCAGCAGCCCTGGGCACTAACCGCGCAGTGCCAGTAGAACCCCTCGCCCTGGTTGTGACAACCAGAAATGCCTTCAGGCGTTGCCAGGAGCCCCTGGGGGCAGCAGAGGACAAAATCGTCCCTGGTCGAGAGCCCCTGCTTTATTCTGTCATCTGTGTAGCTCTCCCCCAGTGCTAATCGCTGCTAAGTCATCTTAAGTCCTCATTTGTGTGGTTTTTGGCCCCCACAACTCAAATGGAAGGTCTGTGAGGGCAGACACCTTGCCCACTCTCCACTCCCTTCCATGCCTGGTGCTTAGTAGATGGGCAGGATGCGTTCCTGGAATGGCTGTGTCAGACCCAAGGTGGGCGCTGGGGGAGACATCTTGTATTGGGGATCAACCCTGGGGTCCGGGACCTCACACTCGTGTCTGAATCCTGCATGGCCGGCATGAGGCAGCATACAGCATGGTCTCCAACTGTGGTGTGAAGTGGACTGTGTTCTGTTAAGTTGGGGTTGATAGTCTCCATTCTATGGGTGAAGAAAAACCAAGGCTCAGAGAGGGACAGCTGCTTTCCCAGGGTCACACAGCCAGCAAGGGGCTGAGTCGGGTGGGGTATTAGAACCCAGGAGTGTTACACATCAAAGGAAGCCTTTCCTTCCTCCTTGGGAATCATTTTGAAAAGACAGTGGCAGTGTAAGGGGTCAGAGGGTCCTGCTGGAGAGACTGTCCCAGGTGACGTGTCCCCACTTTGTCCCCTACAGATCGTGAGGATCAGTCGATTCTCTGCACGTGAGTAATCCAGAAGGACTTGCTGGAGGAGGAGGGGCCCCGGCTGGGTGTGGCTCTGTTGGGGAGGGCAGGGGGGCTTCCCTGGCGTCACTGCCAACCCCCTTCACTTCCCCTTGTTCCTCCCACAGCGGGGAGTCTGGAGCCGGGAAGACGGAAAACACCAAGAAGGTCATCCAGTACCTGGCCCACGTGGCATCATCGCCAAAGGGCAGGAAGGAGCCGGGCGTCCCCGTAAGCAACCCAGCCTTGGGACACCCCCGGGCCCTGGCACAGCCATGTCCCCTCCATCTTGGGCTCTGCTCCCCCGTAATTGCCTGCCTTTCTCACAGAGGGCCACAGCTGGTGTGGGGCCTTCCCCTGGCCTCCTGTGCCACCTGAGCACCTAATGTGTGCCTGGGCTGGGGCCGTAACCGAGGCAGGGCAGATGCACAGTTGCAAGAGCCAGTCTTAGCCTCGTTGGCTCTCGGAACAGCACCTGGCACTTAGTAGGTGCTTCATTTTCTGAGCACCTACTATGTGTCAGACCTGATTTTAGGTGACCATGGTGCCTGGGTTTGTCATCTAAGTGAACATTATACGGTGCTCCCCATGTTCTGAGCCCTTTGCTCACATTACCTCACTTAACACCCCGGTGAGGTGGGTGCTGTTGTCCTGTGTTGGAGATGAGGAGCTGGGTGGGGCGAGTCAGTTGGTCACCTGCCCAGGGAGGGCTAGAGCGGGATCCAAAGCCAGGCGTGTGGTCCCCCCAGACCACCCTACTCCACACACCCTGTTCCCCTAACCTCCTTCCCCCCGTACCCCACCACTGCTGAGGCCACCGGTTCACCTGTGTCTGTCCACGTTCCATGTGCTGTGTCCTGGTCCGTGTCTCGTGTCCCGTGACTTCCGCAGGCCTCCGCCAGCACCGTGTCTTATGTGAGTAGCAGGGAATCACCTCAAGTCTTACCGCCCCTAACGCTTCCCCAGCTGCCCAGCCCATGGTCTTCCTGGTAGACGGCCCAAGGCAGCAGTGGTTACGCCTGCCAGGAACTCCCCCCGCCACGATGGTGGCCCCGCTGTGTGTGTGCAGACGGGCCACAGATATCAACATGGAATGACCCAGAGACCCAAACTGCCATTTACTGCTGATCTACTAAATGTGTCTAGCCCGGGCCCACAGCCACCGGGCACTCACACAGCCCAGGGAATTGACAGCATAGCCAGGACATACATATGAGCTGTCCTGTGCCAGGCTGCGTGCCCTTCACTTTGCGTGTATTTTTTCATTTGACAAAGCCATCTGCCTAGCTGAGACTGTTTCGTCCGAACACAAGCTAGACGTAGCCTGAGAGAAGACACACAGGCTGCTATTTATTGAGCACCTACTATGTGCCTGGCTCTACACCAAGGGGGCTGGAGGGAAGTTCAGAATAAGATTCCTACCATGGGGCAGCCTGGTGGGGAAAGGAAACCACCATTCTTGACGGCCAACTATATGCCAGACAGTTTGAAGCACTTTACATAGACGGGGTAGATTTTTTCCTTAATTAAAAATTCTACACTCTAGCCCAGGCAACAGAGGAAGACTCTGTCTCAAAAAAAAAAAAAAAATTCTACCAGTAAGACATGAGTCCATATTCACTGTAACAACAGCAAATCAGACAAATTGACATCCCTCTTTCCTCCTTTCAGTCCCCTTCCCTGGAGTGACTTACACTGTTGACAGTTTGGTGCACATCCTCGCAGACCTTTCTCTGTATGTTCACGAACACGTATATATCTGTAGAAATAAGTCTTGTTTTGTGGTGTTTTTTCCTTAATTTATTTTTTACTGATGGGATCACATTGTAGGTATTATTCTGCAACTTTTTTTTTGTTTGTTTGGTTTGATTTCCCTTCAACAATATGTCTTGGAGATGTTTCCCTGTTCCCCTCACAATAGATGGGCAGGCAAGACCCGGATTTGGGAATTGGGCGCACACCCAGACACACAAAGGCCCCTCACACACAGATACACAGCCGGCTGGGGACACAGCCGCCAGCTGGGCCCGCCTCCCTGAGGTTCTTATTGACGCTCCCTCTCTACCCGGGCAGGGGGAGCTGGAGCGGCAGCTGCTTCAGGCCAACCCCATCCTGGAGGCCTTCGGCAATGCCAAGACGGTGAAGAACGACAACTCCTCCCGATTCGTGAGTGCTGGGGGAGGGCAGTTCCTGGCTGTGTCAGGGATACAGGAGCCTGGAGTGGGGGGGAGGATGTGGGGGGGCAAAACATGTGTGTCTGTCGAGGGAGGAGGGGCTGGAGGCCCAGGACCCCTGGGTCTGAGGGAGGAGGGGCTGGGG
>RJWJ010019482.1:0-30221 GCA_004363605.1 Indri indri | reverse complement strand
GGGGGCGCTCGCGCCGCCGGGAGAGGCGAGCGCGAGGCAGAGAGAGCGCGATTCGCCTCCAAACTCCGGCGCTGCAGCCGGGCGGACTCCGGGCCGCGGTGGGCGCCGCGCGGTGGGAGCCCGGGAGCTGAGAGCCGCGGCGCGCCCAGAGGACGCCCGGAGCGCGAGGGTCGCGGCGCCTCGCGGAGCCCGAGCCGAGTCGAGCCCGGCGCCCCGGCGGCCCGGCCGCGGCGGCATGGGGGCGCCCCCGCGGCGCCCCGCGCTGCCGGCCACCGCCTCGGCCAGCGGCCGGAGGCAGGAGCGCGCCTGAGCCCATGGCGAGGGGACCCGCTGCCTCGGCCACCGCCGCCGCCGCCGCCGCCAGCTGCCGGCACCATGCGAGCCGCCCCGAGCCTCCGCCGCGGCGTCTGCCTGCTGCTCGCCGCGATCCTGGACCTGGCGCGCGGTGAGTGCGCGGGCGCCGGGCGGGGGACGCGCGCGGGGACCGGCAGCCGGGGAAGGGCGCGGGCCGGGGTCGCCGCGAGAGGCGCGGGGTCCCGCGCGGGCGGGGGAGCGGGTTGGCTTGGCGAGGCAGGGAGGACGCCTCTTGCGGAGAGCGCTCGTGGGTCTGTGCCAGGGTGTGTGCGTGTGTGTGTGTGTGTGTGTGTGTGTGTGTGTGCGTGTGTGTGTCCACACACCGGTCTCTCTTTGTTGCGTCTGTGTGTGAGGGTGTCCAGGGAGGAGCTGTGTGCGGAGGGTGCGGGAGTGTTATTCAGAGATGTGAGTGTGCGTGTGCGATGGTGTGTGAGAGAGCGAGTGTCTGGAGGGGTGTTGGAGTGTCTGTCTCAGTTACGCGGAGGTGTGTGCAGGAGAGAAGGAGTGCGAGGGAGAGTGTTGGGGTGTGAGCTTGTGTCAGCTTCTCGGTGGGGGAGTGAAGTGTGTGAGCTTGTGCCATTGTGTGTGTGAGCGTGTTAAGCGGTGGGTATGTGAGGTGTGGCATTCCACGCGTGTCCCGAGCGTGCGCGTCTATTCGGGGTGTGTGGCAGCGGATGGCCCTATTTCTGTGTGCTCAGGAGATGGGAACGTGCCACTTGGGCAGGAGTGTGCCTATCTGGGATGCGTGGCGGTGCGGGCGCGTGCGGGTCATGTTGCTTCGTGGGCTGGGAGAGAGAGAGAGAGAGAGAGAGAGAGAGAGAGAGAGAGAGAGAGTGAGTGTGTGTGTGTGTGTGTGTGTGTGTGTGTGTGTGATGGAGCGTGTGGTTCTTGCGTGCAGGGAGCTATGGACGCGTCCAGGGCTGAGGGGGTGTGAGCAGCTGTGGTGTGTGTGTGTGTCCCTCATGGACTTGGTGCTGGGCTAGGCTAAGCCAGCTGGAAGGAGGTTGAAGCTGAGTGGGTTCCCCAGAGCGAGTGAGCGGTGGCTCCGCAGCCCGAGGGTCCGCGGTTCGCGGCTGCCTCCGGCCTCTAGTCCAGCGCCGCCAACTAGTGGGTCTTAAATGGTGACGGTGCGGAACCTGGCGATCCCCGCGCCCTTTGCACAGTGAGCAGAGAACTGACAAAAAGGCCAAGAGCCCAGCGGGAGGCAGACGGGACCAGCGAAGAGCGGTGGGCGCGGAGAATAGAAGGTCCTCATCCTGGATCCGCTCTAAGCCCAGTGCCAACCCTGGGTGCCCAGAACCAGCCGGGCTGGAGTCAGAACCTGGCTCCCCGCGGAGAGGGAGGGGGATATGGGTGCCAAAAAGTAGCCCTTGTGACCAATACGGTCTCCGCCCGTATCCCAACTGGGTGATGGAAGGTGGGGGTGCGGTGGGGGTCAGCTCTGTCTTCTGCCATATACCTTGTCCCACCAGGAGGGTGCCTAGCCAGGCTCTGAGAGACCCTGCCATGAAGGGGTGTCCCCCCAAAAAATAACCCCACCTCCTTCTGCCCCGAAGTCCTTGGAGAGTGCTGGGTCTGCTGATGGGAGAAGCTGCAGAATTTGGGCCTGGAAGGTGGTCCTGCTGGCAGAGAGGGGGAGGGGTTGGTGTAACCCAGAAGGAATGTAAGCCCTGCACTTTGTCCCCTACCTTTGGAGCAACAGACGTTCCAAAGTGGATCAAAATCTCCCCCCAGCTTTGGGGTGAGGGCTCCCCCCTTCGGATGTCTCTAGAGGGAAAGGTTTTATGGGGGGGAGGGTCCCGGTTCGAGCGCGACCGAGAGGGCACTGGGCTTTGTTGAAAGGCGCTGGAGCCCTCACCTGGACATTGCAGGGAGCGAGGGTTGGAGGTTGGGGACAGGAAGGAAGCACCCCAATCCCCAGGAATGCGCAGAACAGAGGGACGCGGCAAGGTGGGGGCGGCAACTGATGGGAAGGGCCTGGTGGGAAACCCTCTGCTCCGTCAGGACCCCACCCTGTGAGCGCTCCCCGACGGAGGTCGGCAGCAGAGTTCTGGCTGCAGGGCTGCGGAGAGCTGATCCGGCATCCTGGCGCCTCGGCTCCCCTCGCCCACCTCTGCAGGCTGGGGGAGGCGGGTTGGGGAGGAGGGGGGATTCTGGTGCCCTGGGGTGACCCTGCGCGGGCTCTGAGCTCTGCTGCTTAGGACGGAGGAAGAGCGCAGATGCGGATCGCGGACAGGAAACTTTACGCGCCTGGCGCTCAGGGGAAGGTCCCAGGCTGCAAGGAGCCCTCCTTCTCCGCAGAGGACACAAGGGCGCACGAGGGTGGGGTCCCTCCTTCCCCTTTCCAAGTCGGTGGGGGGCGGGGGTACCAGAAGGGTCCGTCTGAGACGCAAGAGACGGGCTGTGCCGGAGGAGGGCGCCCTTCTGGAAGTGGCCGAGAGAGGTGCACCTGGCAGGAGGCTTTGCAGGGCCACCTGCCGGGGGCTGCCTCAGAGGGCGAGGAGGGTAGAGTTCCAGGCAGGCCTTCAGGAACGTGCCGGCCCTATGGGGGGCGATGGCGGTCACTGCCGGGGGAGGAGCGCGGCCGGTGCGCCCTCGCCTGTTCTGCTGCAGGTCGCAGAGCTGGGGTGCTCGATTTGAAGAGGGGGGTCCGTGCATTGGCAGGAGAAAGAGTCCGCGGCACACGGCACTGGCTCCCCACTCCCCGGTACTAGACTCTCCAGAGGAGAATCCCACGTTTTTCTGCTCTCCTGGATCACCTGGGAGCGCCCTGGGGCGATTTCAACTCCTCTGGCCCTAGTGGGCTGTGCCTGGGCACTTCTGGGAAGTCCTGCACTTGGGCCCGTGCGGCGGCCCGGGAGAGAGGGGCGCGGGGCCGTGGCTAGGGGAGCGGGTCTTAGACCTGCCTTACCCGGCCCTGGGAATTCTCGGCTGACAGCAGCGTGGGGCCGGCCCCAGCGAGGGCTGGCCAAGGGCCCAGCAGGTGTGCGTGAGGGGCGTGCTCGGGGATGGGGGGCCGGGGAGCGGGGCGGCCCTGCCGGTTCTCTCTCCGCAGCCGCGTGTGCGCGGGTGGGTGGGACGGAGGGCCAGGCTCGCCAGGCTGCCGCAGCCGCAGCGCCGAGACTGCGGGGGCCGTGCGCGCGCGAGCGGGTGTGACGACTTCACATATTTATCCTCCCTTCGCGCGCCCCCTCCCCACCGGGCGGGGGCTCGGGCGCGGCAGGCGCGATTTCTTCCCCGCCCCAACCCTGGGAGTCGGGAGTCGAAGGCCCGGTCCGGCGCCTGCGGCTGCTCCAGCGTGGCCCCGCCCCCGGCCTAAACGCCTCCCCTCCCCATCCCGAGCTCCAGGCAAATGCGAGTCCTTCCTGAGAGGCTGAACTAATAGACTTTTTGTGTTTTAAGTGCGGAAAATGTTCGATCTGGAAGAATCTCCGAGATCACTTACTTCGGTGGTTCTGAAACTTCTATTTCTTAGCAGGAGAACCCTTTTAGAGGGAAATGATTATCATCCTCCCTAAAATCTCAGCGCCTTGAGCAAGACTGTAGGCCCTAAGTCAGAGCTGCGCTGGTCGATGCTGGTGAGGGGACCCACATGGAACGATCCCTCCGCACAAGGCGCCTTTGGCAGTCTAAGATCGCTCCTTTCCTGATACCGTAGCGGGGTCTCTGTCTTTCCGACAGCCACGATTATCTGGACCAGCTGCAGTGTGTCGAGCAGGCTGCTGGCTGCTGCTGTGCAGCCTCGTTCATCCCGCTCTTCGCAGATTAGGAAAGCCAGGCTCAGAGTTTTAAGATTTGCCAATGGCTCAAGTACAGGCGCCTCCCAGCTCCCTCCTGGTCTTGTCCCCGGCTCCGCTTTCCTTCCAAAATTCCCTCTCTCTGCCTGCAGAGGATCCCCTGGGCGGGGCATGTGGGCAGAGGTGGACAGAGGCCATCTCAGTGGCGCCTCGGACCTGCCTGGTCCCCTGAGTTTTCAGAACCTGGTCACACACACACATTTGGACCTTACCACGCTCTGGCAGGTTGGGCAGAGAAGGAGCAGGCGAGGGAGGCGGAGGAGTTCAGGGAGTTGCTCAGGTTTCTGGTTTGTAGCAGTCTGTGACGGCCAGGGCAGGGGCCAGCAAAGGGGAGGCTGGTTAGTTCTGTTAACCGGGTTTCTTGGGATCCACTAAGGTATTTAACCTGGGCAGTAGGCAGCCTGGCTTACTTCCTTGCCCACCTCTGCTACAGCCCCAGACCGCTCGGAAGTCACTTATTCACACAGACGACAAATGCTTCTTGCATGCTATGTGCCAGACACGGTGCTAAGCATTGGGAACACGGCCCTGAACTTGGTAGGGGAACCGCCGCCTTTGTGGTGTTTACGGCTCAATGGGAAATTAATTCTTCACTTGGAGGGAGGAACCATACTTCTGACCTGAATTGAACCAGGCATTGTGCTGTGTGGTTTATCATTCCTGTCTCATTTAATCTTTACAGGCACCCTGAGAAGTAAAATTAGTCCTGTTTTGTAGATGAAGAAACTGAGGCTCAGAGAGGTTAAGTGACTTGTCCAAGGCCACCCAGTCAGTAAGTGGTGAGCAGGGATCAGACCCAGGACTGTCCGACTCCCCAGCCCGTGCACTGTGGAGTGCTCTGTGCTCTGCCGTCTCTTGGTGAGAATGGACTCAGCTTTGCGGATGTGCCCAGTTGCCCGTCTGGATGCTTTCCTTCTTCCCAAATCCAGATTGAGATAGAATCATCCAGGGTGTTCATCTGCAAGATGGGAGAGGGGGTGTCCCTGAAAGCCATCACCATCATCATCACCATCATCGAGAGGATGGATGGCATCTGCCGTGGGCAGGGCACACCTGAAAAGAGAAAGATGCAGGAGTGTGGCCCTTATCCCAGGGGGGCGAGAGGCTGGGCACGTTCCTAGAAAGGTGAACTCCAGTCCAGTCTGTCCACCCTTCTCTTCCCTTCCCTTCTTTCTCTTTTCTTTCTTTCTTTCTTTTTGTTTAAATAAAGGGAGGCTCAGGGTCTCATGTAAGTGGAAGAACCAGGAGGGTCAAACCCAGGCTGGGAGGGAGCGCTCCAGCGACAGCTGCTGTTGCATCACCGGAAGGGGAATGCAGCCACCTCTACCCTTTGCAGGAGGATGCAAAGCCTTCCTTTGAAACCACAAGTGTCAGTGGTGGTAAAATACATGACATCACTTCCTAAGAGGTAACCATCTTCAAGATGAGGTGCCTGGGAAGGAACAGGGTGGCGAGATCCTGGAACCCACCTTTATGCTTTCAGTGGGGTCCGGGAGCGAAGGGGGCCCATGTTCACTGAGACCTACTGGCCGGGATCCCATGGATGGAGCAAATAAACGTGACGTGTACTGAGCTGGAGGTGCGTGCAGGTGTAGGCCCTGTTCAGTCTCTGCTGCAGCCCAAAGGAGCAGGAGGGACAGGCTGTGAGGGGTCTTTGTCGGGCTCAGACTTCAGTCCCCACCCAGGAAAGGAGTCTGGTGTTTGGCTTGCCCACCAGCCTTTCCTACGTCTCCTGGCCACACACCGGCTTTGCTTTGGGGAATGCTGCACCCCTCCCAAATTGCACAGCATCTTTGTGCAGCCCCCAGGATGGGCCCTGGAATCTGAGTACCGAGCAGAATGCCTGAAGACTGAGAACGCTGGAATGTCCCCCTTGCCTACCCACCCCCCACAAGAAACTGTACTTGGTTTCCTGATAACCATGGGACCTGCGTCCCAGGGTGCCGAGAGGATGGAACAGTCATTCCATGCAGAGCTCTTTGCTCGGTCCTGTGGGCTCTGATGACTGTTACTAGCATTAACCGTGGTACCAGTTGATACGAGCTCACCCAGCGCCAGTTCTTTTGTCCCGTGAACTTCCCCATAGCGTTGTCATCAGTTACTTTTTTTTGGCTTGAGTTGTCCGGTGTCCGTTTCTGCGGCTTGCAAGGAAAGGGGCCCACTTGATACCCTCCTGAGGCGTGATGACTGGTGCGAGCCTCGGAATTACCAGTTAGCTCACTCCTGGTGACACGCAGAGCATCGTGCATGGCCCGCTGGCTGGCTGGAGGGGACCAGTCCCACCACCTGCTCTCTGCCTTTCCCCGCAGGCCTGAGGCCCATCGAGTGCAGTTTGAAAACCCAAATTGTTTCTCCCCAGAGAAATGTGGGGATGGGGCCAGTCTCACTGTGAGCCTCCAGGGCCCTACCCCACCAGACCCTGCCCCATAAAGGCGGGGACCCTGCCTGGTTCTGCTCACTGTGGAGTCTTCCCACGAAGCACAGGGAGGGCGCTCAATAAAGGTTGGTCGTTTGGATGAATAAACCACATTGGGCCTTCAGACATGCGCTTCCGGATTTAGAAGCGTGCCGAGCGTGTGGCTTTCTGTGTCTATGGACGAGTGTGTAAAAAGGCTTGCGGCATGTGGAATTAGGGCTGGATTCACAGGTGAACTGCCTGGCAGCAAAGACATTCTGGTCCTGGAACTACATTCTCTCTTTCTGGAGACTCTCAGATAATCAGAGTGGTGGAGACCTTGACTGCAGACATCCTAACCTGTCTACCTGCTGGCAGCTCTTGAGAACTGACGAAATGCTTCCACACCGGCATTCCATTTAGACCTGCGGTCCCCGAGCCCTGGTACTGGTCCGTAGCCTGTTAGGGACCGGGCTGTAGAGCTCTGCCACCTACCCACTCCATCACCACCACCCCCCACCCCGTCTGTGGAAAAATTGTCTTCCGTGAAACTTAGGAAGGTGAGGGAGGGCACAGCGAGGGAAGCTTCGTCTGTGTTTACAGCCGCTCGCCTCCCTGTTGCTGGCATCACCACCTGACTCTGCCTCCCTCCCCTCCTCCTCCTCCTCCCTGGAATCGTCTTCCATGAACCTGGTCCCTGGTGCCAAAAAGGTTGGGGACTGCTGATCTGGACCTCACATCAGCCATGAAGGCAGCTAGTCTTGTGCCCATTGAACAGATGAAGGAAACTGAGGCTTGGGGAGATGAAAGGATGGCAGTAGGCCGTGGCCGGACTGGGACGCAGATTTTGTGGCTACAAACTCAGCCTTCCTTGCCTCCCCACGCGTTGCTCTGTTTCATTTGGGCTACGGGGATCTGGACGGGCCAGCACCCCATGAGCTCACAGGCCAGTCAACTTTGACCAAAAGCATGCGTCGTGAGCTGGTGCCATTGCAATGACTTTGCCAGTGTGACCTCCTCCGTCCTCCACTGCCATCCAGGTGGGTGTTATATCCCAGTCCACAGGCGAGGACACTGGTGTACCCTTGGTCACACAGCGTGAGACCAGAGCTCGCTGTCTCTCCTGGTGTCACAGGTTTTGCCTGCTCAGAGGTTTCTGGCCTTAGCTTCACCCTCCTCTGCGTCCTCACCCACTCCCGCCCTTTCTTGGCTCAGAGAGCAGACATCTGCCCTCAGCTAGCACAGCCCCTCACTCCTTATAAGCCTCCCTGCAAGACTGCACCCCCACGTCCTCCCTCCACAGCTCCCCCAACCCCGTGGACTCAGGTGTCCCCTGAGATCATTGGCAGCGGCACTTTGGGCAACATCCGTTAAAACAGCCCTCTTCTGGGGCTGGAGCTGGTTGTGGGTTGGTCTTCCTCCTAAACAGAACTCTCCAGGGTGGGCATCCCTGCACCCCCAGCCCTGGCACCAGGCCTGGCTCTGGGCACATAGACCCTCAAGATGTGTTTGTCGAATGAATAAAAAATGTTTCCCCAGAGCCTGAGGTTCGGTCTTCTGGTGTGGGAATGTGTCCACGTCCAGCTGTGTTCACGGCACGCATGGGACATCACAGCAGGCGTCTGGAGGAGGAGCCAGCAGTGGAAGGTGGTGGGAAGACTAAGGGGGCTTCCCGTTCCCTCTGGGTTCTCCTTAGGGAGGGGACTGTGCTTGATTGGTGATGGGTGGGGGGAGCTTGGGAAAGGAAGAAAGGAAGGTAGGAAGGCAAAAGCATTTACTGAGCAGCTACTATGTGCCAAGCCCTGTGCCAGATGTGTGTACGCAAAATGTCATGTTAAACTCTCCTGGAAACTCCTATTTGGGAGATAACATACCCCCCATTTTACAGATGAGGCAGTGAGGCTTAGTGAGATGGTGTGACTTGCCTAAGGTCACCTTGCGAGTGAGGAGTGGGGCTGGAGTCACACATTTGCACATCTCTTCACAACTCTGAGTTTATCATGTCGGTAGCTTGCAATCGACCACGGCGGGAGTTTTTACACACGGAAATCTGAAACGCTGCAAACTGGGGCTCCCTTTACCCCAGAACTGGTTGTTAAACATGTGCCAGCGCACCACCTCCCGTGCACATCCTTCCTCCGTCACCCTCTCTCGGGGACAGCCACCTGGTGTTGATGTGCTTTGGTTTTCATCTGATCTGGGTTCAAATACTCGGCCACCTCCTGCCCGCCCGAGTCAGTTTCCTCGTCTTTTAGACATGGAGAGTGCCGCGGGGCTGCGGGAGATAATGCCAGAATAGGTGAAAGCCCTGGGTGTGATCCATTCCCCCTTCCCCCGACTCCCAAGCGGGGTCTGCTGGCCCAAGACTCTCTGAAGGAGGAGTGGGCTCACCCTTTCTTCTCCCTCTGCTGGAGGCTGCCTTTGGAGGCCAGTCGGTGGATCCAGGCACTTCCATTAGCTGAGAAGCTGCCCTGGGCCTGGTTCTGGACGGCAGAGGTCCCTCAGAGAGTTGCAGGTCGTTGGCAGCCCCTCCCAGCGGGTTCATTGGAGAACAGTCAAAGCTGCCTGTAATCAAATGGCTGATACGGGGGTCCATAGCGCAAATCCCTGAGGGTTAAAGACAACGGCCCAGGAAGGCTCTGAGGGGTTGAAACAATCCTGACAGGTGGGGAGGGGGCTCCAGGCAGGGGGAACAGCATGTGCAAAGGCCTGGGGAGAGGAATCAAAGAATAGGCAGGTGAGGGGTGGAGGCAGGGAGGCAGCTGGCCCCGCTTGAGCGCAAGGTCCTCGCTGTGAGGTTGGAGGAGTCGGCAGAGGCCTGCCTGCCAGGGCGAGGGTCTGGATTTGAGCCTGTGGGCGAGGGGGACGGTTGGAGAGAGTGGAGGGACGTTCCCAGAGCAGTGTTCTAGGAAGATTAACTTGGCTTTTCTGGGCCACCTGAGGCTGGAAACTCCGGAACCTCCACTGGGTTATGAATGGTTGCTCTGGGCTGCCCAGGGAGACGATGGACTCAAGGAAGCAATTCTATCCTTCGGAGACTGTCCAGACCTGCCAGGGAGGGACAACCAGGCCCTGCCCACATGCTATCAAGATCGCACGGCCCGGAATGGGGCTGCCCCAGCTGGAGTGTGTACCTTGGGCTTGAACCCAGAGTGGTGGGAGCAGGGGAGACCTCCTAGAGAGAAACTTCTAGACCTCCAGCAGGCATGGACTCTGTGGTTTGACCGGGGTTCGCATTCCGTGTCCTGCACGTGTGCAATGTGTGAACTCTGGTAACCTCTTCCTCGCTGTCTGCCTTGTTTCTTCAACTGCTCACGCAGCTGTTCACGGTGGTCTCGTGGGGTGAGAGCCGCCGGGAAGGGCAAATCGGGTAGTACTGGGAGTCCGTACACACCACGCGGTAGGAGTTCAGAACACGGTTGCCGCTGTTAGAATGGTGTTGGGTTCCCCACCGTGTGGTGGAACCACCGGCCCCCTCCGAGTTTGACGGGGCAGAAGTGTTTGCAACCCCCAGTGCGCGGGAGGGGAGCGCGCATTGCAGGTGTCACCACACGGAGCACTAGAGGAAACTTCAGGTCTGGAATTACAGAGCATTAGCGCCATCTCCTCCCTGCCCATTTTAAAGACAAGGAAACTGAGGCCAGAGCAAGGAATGACTCTTCCTTTGGTGCAGGCACCGAGCCTGGTGTGGGGCACAGGTCTTATCCCTCAATGTCGGGGCCCACCACACCAAGAGCCTTGTGGAGCGGGCAGCAGGGTCCCCTGGAATTGGGTGGGGACCTTGGTGGCGCTCCAGTGGGGAGCAACCCCCAGCCTCATAAAGCACAGTTGCAGCTTGGGAGTCGCCACGGAGAGAAGCAGCTGAGCCTTTGGGGTTTTTTTGTTCCTCTGCCAAGCTGTTCCCTTTGCCCTTTTGTTTCTCTTTCTGCAGAGGCACTCAGCGCTCCTCTGATGGGCTTGTTTGTCACCAACTGGTGGCGCTTCCTTTATCTCCCCAGCACCATCTCTTCCTCCCCTTTCCCTGCCACCCCGAGGAAGGGGTCCATCACGGGCTGCCCTGGCATCGGGCTGGGCTGGGTGGGGTAGGGGGGTGGGGGGAGGAGAGGGACAACACAGGGCTCCCATGCACTGGCTGGGCGATGACAGGGGCTGGGGTGGCCAGAGGGTGAGTGGCTGCAGCATCCCAACCTGGCGCTCCCTGTCTGAGTGCTCTGGGCTTTGTCAAGTGGGTATTTAGGCCGTACAATAGCGGAAGGAAGACCAGGTGTCTGGTTCCACAGAAGCAGGTGATGAGTTGCTAATTGTCACCCAGCACCTAATGTCCCAGGCAGGGGCGGAAGGAGTGAGGTGGCGGGGGCGGCGAAGGCAGCCACATCACAAGGATTTCTTTGTTGGCTTCTGCAGCAGAGAGTGGGTCTGAGCTCAGCTTGGAAGGGAAGACGCAGCAGAGGGCCAGTTCCTGGGGCCTGTCGCCTGCTGGGGAGCTGGCAGGGAGGTGGGGGAGAGAGGCTAGTGACCTGGGGAGAGGATGGGGAATGACGGTCCTTCCCAGGACGGTCTGGATGGCAGAGAGCAGCTTCTTGCTCCACTAAGCAGTACAGTTCCCCTCTCCCTGCCTCCCTTTCTGCTCTGTCTTGTTCATTTGTGCAGCAAATACTTACTGGCTGCTTCCTGGGTGCCAGGCACTGGCTTGGGTTCTACGAGTCCAGAGGAGAATGAGCGGGCAAGTTCTCGCCCCCATCGGGCTTGCAGTCTAGGGCTGTGCTGTTTCGATATGTGGCCACGTGTGGCTATTGACATTTAAATCAACACGAAGCAGAGTTTCTCAGCTCCTACGTCACTGAATTCAACAAAACGCAGTTCCTCGATCACAGGAGTCACACTTCAAGCGCTCAGTAGCCACCGGTGGCTAGTGACGACCGTATGGGACCGCGCAGGTCCAGGGCCGTGTTCCTCTTCGGCCGGGGTGTGCCCACTGCCAGGAGGAAACTTAAGAAGGAATGACAGAGACAGAGGGTCTTTCCCTTTTCCTTTCTCAGATTGTCCAAGTGGTGCCAAGGAGAAAGGCTCAGGCTGTGCTATGGTGTCAGGCACCCTCTGTTTAAGGCAAGTGACACCAGTTTGCCATTTGGGGCAGTGATTTAAATTCTCCCTCTTTTTTAAAATAGCTTTATTTAAGTAAAAAATGAGTCGAGTTAAAGAAAAATGGCAAGTGCGTAGCGGAGCAGGTGGTGCGCAGATACGGCCGATCTGTGAAGGTGGCGGACGTGACTGTCTGCTGTTGGAAGCCCCGGTTCAGATGGAGCAGCCTGGGCTTTGGGGCAGACAGAGCGGGTTGAGTGGCAGCAGCACCATTTGTAAGTCCTGTGACTTTGGGACAAGTGACTTCACTGCACATCCATCAGGTTCCGGCAGGAAACGGCGAGCTCCATCCGGGGAGTCCGAGGAGGGCTCAGCAAGGGGACTATTTGCAGAGGGAATGGGGAAGGTGGCCAGGGCTGGTGCAGCCCCTGGGGGCTAGGACAGCGGGGAGCCCTTGCACCGGCAGCCTGGAGGAGGGATGGAGCCAGAAGGCAGGCTGTGCTATGCAGAGGGCTGGGTAGCGGGTACGGACATCTCTTGGGGACCTGGCAAGGAGCTGGAGGGAGAATGCCCCCCCTTTACACTCCTCCTGCCTTTGGGTCCCTTGGTGGTGCCACCCATTGACCAAGCCCACACAGGTGAGCCTGCAAGGCACAGAGCAGGCAGAGAAGGGACGAGTGTGAGCTGGGGTGCACAGACCCCACACGGCCCTGCTAAGCCTCAGTTTGTCCCCATTGATAAAATGGATTGTGCTCTGTGCCCCACAGAGTTGTGGTAATGGTGACATGGGACACTCCCTGGATGGTGCTAGTGACTGGTAGCCGTTGTATTGATAACAGCAGCAGCAGCAAAGTGCCTGCCCTGGTGCCTAGCCCTGTGCTCCATGCTAGATTTGTCCTGAGCTAAGAAGTAGCGTATGCGAGTGGGGCTTTAGGGTGGAAGGCGGAACTGGGTTTTCAGGGGCACGTGAGTTTGAAGGGACAGACAATTTGGGGGAACACCGCAGTCTGCAAGGGGCAGCACTGGCTGGCGTTGACCTCTGCGGCGTGTCCTTCCTGCTCAGGGCTCTTCAACATCCCTGCACCTTCCCCTCCCTGGTCCCTCTCGCCAATGGATCACTTCACCCCAGGGCACACCGATTCGTCACTCCCTGGTCTATTTTCCACCCTATTTCCCACGGAGATGTTCTTTCTCATTAAATCCTTTCAGGGCATCTTTCCTCCCATCCTTGCCCACCGGCTCTCCCCATGTGCGGCCTGGTCCACGCCAGTCACGGATAGGCTCGAAGCTCTCTTCTTCCACACGGAAGGCAGATGCTCGCCAAGCCTCAGCTACTCCCACCAGAGGTAGCTTCGGCCCTTGCCGGTTGGCGAGGGAGGAGGTGCTGGTGAGTAAGTCAGCGCTCTGGACTATTGGGTCTTCATCCTTCACCCGCAAGCTGGAAGTGCCATCACCACCTTCTCACTGAGGAGTAGCTGGACTCCCGGGAGTAGCTGGCCTCTAAATGGAGATAACCATTCCTTGGGAACACTTCCACCAGTGGGTCTCTTGGCTCCAGCTTCTAGGTTGCCTGAGGTGGCTTTCCTCATGACCCTCCATTTTCCTTTGTCCGCCCCCCTTTTCCGTCTACCTGACTGTTGAAATTGACTTTGATGAGGACTAATTTTGCCCGTTGAAATTCACAAGACGCTCACCCATTCCGCACTTTGCTGAAATTGCCGTGACAAATACCAGTGGCAGGTTCTTCCCTGGCTCATTCTCTAAAGTGCTCTGGGCAAGACAGGGCACCCCTGCCCCTCGCCGACTCACCGTCTGTCGCCTCCGCCAGCCTCTGCCAGCCCTGCTAGTCGCCCCGCCCCAACGCAGGTCAGTCTCAGCCCTTCCCACCCTTTAGAAGCTGATGGGTTGCCTAACGGGGATAAATATTACTGGAGAAAATGCCACCTACAGCCCCCCCGGCTCTCAGTGTTCAAGTTGGCCGAGGTGACATTCCTTTACTCAGCCCTTCTCCGTCTACCTGACTGGTCAAGTGGACTTTGGTGAGGACTCATCATTCGCCAGGTGAATATGGGGACAGGTGCTGCAGGTGGTCCCCTGCGCAGTGCTGGCGCGCCATCTCTGCCTCCTTGGGCGGGGTCCTGGGTCACCAGGGTGACTCTGGTCACCCGTGAGTCTCGTTTCCCTGGGTGGTGCGGGTGCCGCCTTCTGGTTGGGGAGCTCTGAGCCACTTCCTGGTCTGAGCCTGGCACACTGCAGAAACTGCCAAACTTCAGGGCCCCTTCATGACTTGTGCCATATCTACATCCCATCTGTACTATTCTTTAGGCCGCCATTTCCTTATAATCAAATTTAAATAGGTTCCCTCTTTTTTGATTTGTCTTGTGCAAAGGAACAATGTACGGGTTTGTGGTACTGATAATATATTTTTTTCTTCATTCATATTAAATATGAATACGTGACTATGTGAAATTTTTAAGACGCTTCCCCCATGCCACCTAGCATTGTCCTGGCAGCCACTTTGGAAAATACCTCAAGTGTCTTCTGGGAAGGGCACCAGCCTGGGAGCTGTGAGCTCCAGGATCTGATTTAACTTTGCCATTAACTTGCTGTGTCACTTGTCCTATGCCCCTGGGCCTTAGGCCATCAAATGAAGGGGTGAGTCTGGATGATCCCATGACAAGACTCTTTGGTGGGCAGTATGATTTAGAAGGAGCATCCCAGCTATGTCCAAAATATTTCCTTTAAGACTTATTTGATGCCCCCCAAATTCCCACCTTTGGGGTGAAACATCCTGCCTCTAGAGGACTCTGTGAAGAACAACTGTGTCGGTGACAAGGGATGAGGGATGCTTCAATAGCCATTCATCTCCTTGGAGCACAGCACATGGCCTCATTTCAATTCTGTCCAGCAGCCCTGCGCTGAGCACCTGCTCCGGGTCAGGCCCTGTGCTTGGGCTGGGGCCACAGAGGCAAATAAGACCCAGTACTTGTCCTCAAGGAGTTCACAGTCATGCAATAGATAGAGCGTAGATAGGCGGGCAAACAAATGAATTACAGTATAACATTGGGAATTCTAAAATCGAAATAGGTACCAAATCCTTGGGGAATGCAGAAAAGGGAATAATTAATCTGTTTGATGTGTTGAGGAAGGTTAGAGATCACTAGAAGGGGTGACACATGACTGGGTTTTGAAGGATGCATAGGAGTTTGCCAACTGAAGAGGGGAGTAGAGAAATTCAAGGAGGAGGCAACAGCAGGGACAAAGACCCACAGGCTGCAAAGGGCCTGGGCCATATGGGGGAGTGTAGGAGGCAGGAGTGAAGTATGTGTATTGCAGGTAACAAGTGAGGTCAGAGGTGACACAGGAGAAAGATGAGGTGCACTTGCTGGAGGCGGGCGAGTCCTGCAATTAGGCAGATTTCCTAGACGTGGACCCTGAGGTCCACTGGCACTCACAGTGGCCTCGACCCTGCTGGCCCCACCCTGGAAGCACGAGGCCCCTCTATCCCACTGAAACTGCCACTGGTGCTGTCTGCCAGCTGCGGACAGGGCAAGTGCAGTGGGCAGGGCCTCAGGAGGGAGCAGATGAATTGTCATCCAGGTTGGTCTCTTTGAAAGATGCCCCTCCTTCCAACCCAGGCTCTGCAGCTGGGACGGCCACCCTGGTTATCAAGCAGCCTCTCTCAGCTATGTGGATCCAGGGAAAGGTTCCTGGACTTGAAGTCAAACGATGCCTGTGGCCAGGTCTAGGCTATCTACTTTCTGCCTGGGCCTCCTTGTCCTCACCTGCAAAGTGGTAACACTAGCAAATGTTTATTGAACACTTGTGCACCAAGCACTGTGACAAGCTGCTGCTTATATTAACTCACTCATTAAATCTTTACAACCCCTCAAGGAGGTCTGTGCCGCTAGTATCCCCATTTTACAGAAGAAGACACTGTAGCGCAGAGAGGTTAAGCCACTTGTTCAGGGTCACGCAGCCATTTGACCTGCTTTCTATGCTCTCTGCCTTCTTGCTTCTCCACCAGAAATCCCTTTCACCTTAACCTTTTGTGATTCTGGGGCTTTCTGGACCTCCCATCCTGACCCTACATGGGCTCAGGGGCTCCAGCAGCAGCCAGAGGTGGCCCTGGACCCCACGGCCTGGCCACTGTGGAAGGCTGCAGGCCTGGCCGCTCCCTGCCTTGGCAGTCACTGGGTGGCAGCTTGGCTCTGCTCTGTTTCTCTGGTCTAGTTATTATTATTATTTCTTTCCAGCATGCTGCTAAAAGCTTCCCACAGAGAGCACGCAACCGGCTCTTTAAAATTTAAAGGGCTTTACTTAAACAATGTTATTTCCCTGGGAAAGGAGACTGAAGAGGCATATGAATGGTTATATTTAGTGCGGCGTGTGGGGCTGAGCAGATGAGTGCAGGGCTCGCTGGGTGTGCAGGTGTCCAGGGAGACACGGTCCAGGGCGATGGGGCCAGGGCAAGGGCATTTGAGGGGAGGGTCTGCAGCCAGCGTGTCCTCCCTCTCGTCCCCCAGAAAGTGTGGCCTCAGAGGGAACCTACTATGCACAGTGTTCTGGGAAGAAAGAAGGATGTTTGCCAACTGGGGAGACAAAAAGACCCATCCTCCTGCCACACAGGCTTTCAGCACTGAAGACATGGAACTTGGTACTCCTAGCTGCCCCAGGCTCTTTGCACATGTCGTTCCCTCTGCTGGAAGCCACCTCCTTCTTTGGACTAAGTCCTCTTCGTGGTTGAGGTCTCATCTAAGACATCGTTCATTCATCCAACAAATATTGTCTATGTACCTACTATGTTCATAGCACCATGGGGCACAGAGACCAGTTGTGACTCATCTTCACACCCCTGTACCTGGCACAGGTCCTGGTGCAGAGCAGGCTTCAGTAAGTGTTTAGGGAATTGATCGAGGCCTGATTGTGGAAGCTCTGGGACCTGGAGGAAGGATGTAGTTACCTTCCAGGGGTTTATAGCCTCACCGAGGATTCACACCAGAGGCATCTGGTGAGATGGTTAGGCCTGGCAGAGCCGTATCTGTTCAGGGAACGAAGGGAGAATTAATTTCCTTTCTTATTTTGAGCATCTACTCATTCATCAATTCATTTATTCATTCATTCACTCAGCAGATGTTTACTAGACACCTGCTGTGTTCCAGGCGGTGTGCTAGGCACTGGATGCAGTGGTGAGTAGGCCAAGGAGGAAGCCTGCACTCTGGGACCTTACCTTCTGCAGTGTGTAACCAGGCAGCCAGTACATGCGTGAACATAGAATGTCAGGGCAGGCCGTGGTGACAGCTGTGAAGAAGAGTGAGGCCGGAAGAGTAATGGAGATCTGTAGGGGCTCGGGGCTGGGGAGGGGCCCTGTCTATGGAACATCTCCTGTGTTCCAGGCCCTGTGCAGGCCCTGGGGCTGCAAATAAGTAAAAGACATAATCGCTGATTGTAATAAACATTCAGAGGGACAAAGCCGTGACAACGTGGCTGATCGTGACCAGGGAAGGGCCACCCTCGGGAAGGTCTCTAATGAGGTCCCGAGAGGTGAGCAGGGCCTTGGAGAATGAGAGGGCAGGATTTGGCCGAACCATGATTTTCAAACTGTGCCCAGTTTCCGCAGAGGTACCCCCAAGGATCACCCTGGAGGCAAGAACATGAGTCGAGGTGATGGTTGACGGGGCCTTCGTCCCCAAATCAAGCCAAGAGCTCTGCTTTGCCTGTTTTACAGACTGGGTGTCTCCTTAAGCTTTACTTTGAGCAAAAATAAAATAGCCAAGAAAGGAATTTGGAAATGAGTGGGTTGGTGACGGGGAGGAAGTCTGGACCATCTGGGTGGGAGGAAGTTCTGGAGATTTTCTGTTTAGGTTCCACCCTCCTTTCCTCTGCATGTGGGAGACTGAGGCCCAGAGGGGCTGGCCGGGTCATCCCAGGACCAGACCTGGGACAAAAGTCTCTGATTTCCGTCTCTTCCTGAGCCGGGAGGGAGGCGTGTGAGAATTGCATCCTGACCCCAGCCCTGCGGCTGCTGCCCGGGATCCTGACTGTGCGGTGCCCCCCGTTGGAGGACACCCCCTCCTAAACCCCTCGCCTCTGCCAGCCCAACTGGTCTGCACCACCCTCATGGGAGCCTTGAATTAAACGAAATATTTTATGATCCCACGCTTCGTTATGTTTTATTAAAAGCGCCTGTGCTGGCTTCCGCTGGCACAGCTGCCAGCCCTGGGCCTGAGGCTCCCTCCCCCCGGGACCACCCTCCGGAGACACCAGCTGCCAGCCCATCCCCCACCCCTCCGTCCGGGAGCAGCCAGGGTGTCAGGCGTTGGTGAGATGAAGGGGAACCCCGCAGGTGAGGACGGATTGGGGGATTTAGAACGATGACCCTGTGGGGTGTCCCTTGACCCTCTCCACGTACCCTGTGCAAATCCAAGATCAGGCTGATGCCACTTCCCAGGCTGGCTGTGTGCTATCTACCGGTGACCACAGGGAATGCCTTGCTCTCAGCAGCCTGTCAGTTTCAATTTGGGAACTGTGAGGAAAGCCCTAGTATCTGGATATTTTGGGTGGAGAAGCAGCCCTCCCCTTCCCCTATCTGGAAGGCACTGTGCCGTATCCGGGGACCCAAGTGGAGTAACCAGATGGCCCACCTGGGCCTGAATGGAGCTGAGCCATCTGATATATGTGTCATCTTGAGCAAGGCATGTGACTGTTATGAGCCTCAGTTTCCCACCTGTAAAATGGGGATAATGATATACATCTTGCGGGAGGGATTGCCCAAAGCGTCTGACACCTGTAGCTATTTAACACGTGGTGGCAATGGCTTGTAATGGGCTCCCTCGCTGAAGGGAGAGGACGTTTAATCAGATCTTTAGGGGAAGAGAGAAGTGACGATCTTGCCTATTATTTTATTATCGTTATTATTAGCTAACACTAATGGAGAATTGTTATTCATTTGTCATTTATGGATCTCCTACTGTGTGCCTGGGAGTTAGTGCCGAATGGCAGGCAAGAGCTTCTTTCGTGGGCTGATGTGCTGGTGGGCGGGACAGGAATGAGCGTGGAGGTAGATAACCTACCTCCGGATGTTGCCCTCTGTGAGGGGAAGGAAGCAGGACTGTGGGACACCGAGGGACCTGGGCACGGAGGAGCTTCTCTAGGTTGGGTGATCCAGGAAGACTTCTTGGAGGAGGTGCCTTTTGAGCTGAACAGGGAGAAGGAAAGAAGCAGGCAAAGGCTGGCTCAGCCCTGATGCTGGCATCTCCTGGCCAGGGGGGATGTTCGTAGCTGACCCCTTCTCCTGAGGGGGGCTTCTCCCTGTCCCTTGTTGCTGGGACTCTGTCACTGGCGGTGCCCTGACACCAGTGATGCCAACCCAGCTGGTCCACAGCGCTGCCCCCTTTGGCCCCGTGGGGACGAGAAAAGAGCACTCCAGGCCGAAAGCGCGGCGGGGCGAAGGCCCGGAGGACGATTCTAGCTCTGTTCCCATTTTTCATTCTTGCGGAGCTCTGCGAGGTGGGTCCCACGGCCCTCTCCGTTGTGCAGACGAGGAGACTGACACTCGGAGATGAACTCTCACAGCAGGTTTGCGGAGGAGCCGGGATTTGAACTAAGGTCTGTCTGACTCGTCACTCCTGCGTTAGCTACCGCCTCTCGCTGGCTGGCCGAGCGGGTCTGTGTGCCAGGTGGGGGGATTTTGAGAGGGAAGAAGCCCAGCCCTCCCCTCCTCTCACCCCACCTTGAACCCCAGCTCGCCTCTGGACGGGGGCTGGAGCCTCGAGCGGGGGTGGCTGAGTGAGCGGGTGGCCGGGAGCCCGCAGAGTATCGATGGCCCTCTGAGCTGCCAGGCGTCGGGAGGCAGAAAGGTATTAATTAGCAGTTATTCCCCGGCAGCGGGGAGATGGATAGAGATTAAGGTGGCGGCCCGCACGTCGTTCTGTAGCAGCTGAGAAGCAACAGTAAATCAGCTATGAATCGATGCTGTAAGAGGAAGGTATGTTTTAATCTTATTAGCGGTATAGCATCTCGGGGAGCGACGCGGGAGAATTCCTCACTTGAGGGGCCTGGGAGGGAGGGAGAGGAAGTGACAGGGCCTTGGACCAGCTGGGAGGATGCTGGGCGGAGAATTTTGATCCAGGCTGGGAAAAGGCAGGGGGCAGAGAGGTGGGAGGTGGGAGGGGGGTGGGAGGCAGGAAAGGGGTACCGGGCCAGCAGAGGGGACCCCTCCCGTCTTCCCAAGGGTCTCCACCCCAGATCCAGCCCTACCGTGTGCCCTCCAGGTCCTCCCCCTGGGGCTCTGAGTTGGACGTCAGTTCACTTGCTCCTGTATGGGGCTCTGACTCTGGCGCTGGCCCACCCAGGCTCTTGGCCTGACCACGTCACCCATGGGGACGGCTCAGAGGCTGAGAAGGGGGCGGTGGGTGGAGGCGCGGGGGCCAGCACCTCTGGAGGGGTGTGAGAAGGAGGACAGGGGTGGTAGTGACCGGGGAGCCACTGTGGAGAGCCTCCTGGCAGGTGCCACGTCTCACACTGGGCAGTGTGGCCTTTAGCTCTCCCCACGGCCCCTCTCGGCAGACGTCCTGTCCCCAGGCACGGAGAGTGCTGTGGAACGTTTGTCCCCTCCAAACTCATGTTGAAATGGAATGGCCGCTGTAACTGTGTTAAAAGGCGGGGCTTCAAGACGTGATTAGGCCTCAAGGGCCCCACGCACCCGGGCGTTCATGGGGAGGGTGGGCGCCGTTACAAAAGGGCAGTCCGGGACCCCCTTGTCCTTCCACCTCCTGCCATGGGATGACGCAGCAAGAAGGCCCTCGCCAGATGCCAGCCCCTCGGTCTTGGACTTCCCAGCCTCTAGAACCGTTTCTGTCCATTATAAATTACCCCATTCTGTGGTACTTGGTTAAAGGAACACAGAACAGATGAAGACAGAGGGGACAGGCCCAGGAGGTGAATGGACTTGCTCGGATACGGCAGCTCCAGGACTCGCCCCTCCCCCATCCCCTGGGACTCCGGCCCCTGGGAGCCATGCAAGCCTGTGTCCCTTCCACTCCAGCCCTGGACCAACTGCTCACCCCGACAAAAGCGTGGGAAAGCCCATGGGATCTGGCCTTGGAGTGTGACAAGGGCTTAGAGATGGGACACCTTCCTCTTCTTTTTCTGCCCTCCCTCTGTAACTCTCCCCAGCAGGACGGGCAGTTCCCGTGGGAGGAAGGCCAGGGGGCGGAGGAACAGGTGGACCGAAATAGTGCAGTTGGGATAACCTCGAGCAGCACCTGCCTTTCTGTTCCCCTGGGGCAAGCATCTGGCTCTCTCTGGACCTCATTTCCTCAACCAGGTCTCTTCTGGCCAGAACATTCTCTGAGTCTGTGCTTCTCCCTCTTAAACTGTCAGTTACCTACTGTCGTATTTAATCCCCTGCGTAGCCCCTTTGCATAAGCATCATTAGCCCCACGTCATGGATAGGTAAACCGAGGGGTGCAGAAATGGTTAGGAAGTTGCCCAAGGCTGCGTCGCTAGCGGGTGTCAGAGCCTGGATTCAAACCCAGGTCGGTGGGATCTTGAAAGCCTGGAACCCTCCCGACACAGCAGAGCCTCCTCCTCTGCCAGCCAGAGACTGTGGAGAGAGAGATGGAGAACGTGGTGGAGAGCAGCGGCCCCTCTCTGGATGCGATGGGGCCCCGGCCAACCCCCCACCTCGAGCACCTCCCATGTCTCACTGACCGTGTTGGCCGCCCTGCTCTGATGGCTGAGTCAGCCCTGGAGAATATCTCTCTGACAGCCTGCAGCGGGAACCCAAGTGCCCCTCAGCTCCGGCAGCCCCAGGCTGGCCGACGGAGATGGCCGGGAGGTCTGCCTGGGCTGCCGAGGACAGGGCCAGGCCTCCGAGGGAGCCTGATGTATTGACATCCTTGTTTCCTCTATGCCTGGGGGGGAGAAGGGGTTCCCTGTGGATTGAGAAAGAAAGCCACTGCTAGAGGAAGGGGCCCACCCTGCCGCCTCTTATCTCTGTTTGGGAAGGGGACACCAGGGGCAGATTTTCATCTTTTCTTCCCCATGTGTCTTGGAAACCAAAACCACACTGGTGGCCCAGCCCCAGCTAAGAGGTAGACAGAGGCGTCAGCCCTTCCTGTTTCACTCTGTGATTCTCTCATCTATTCCTCCAACTTGGAGCACAGTGTCATATGAAGTGAATAGATGATGGATGTGGCAGTCAGGTTCAAATCCTAACCCACCACCGACCAGCTGTGTGACCCTGGCCAAGTTACTTCACCTCTCTGAGCCTTCATTTTCTCATCTGTAATGGGGCAACATTTAGTTGCCACATGCAGTTGTTATAAGAATCAAATGATAAGATTTTTATCGCCTCCTTCTCTTACAGAATGATGCTTTATAAAATTTAATTATGTTAGCCATCGTAGCACTTGCTGCTGTAACAAACAAACCCCCAGATTCCACTGGCGCAAGCTTGATAGGAGTTTGTTTTTAGCTCACAGAACAGTCCTTCGCAAATATCTGTGTGGGCAGGTGGCTCTCCTCCATGTGGAGACGCAGGGATCCAGGCCCCTTCCATGCTGTGGCTCTGCCGTCTTCTGGGGTCTCACTGTTCTCCCTTCCAGCCACTGGAAGAGGAAAGAGAAAGGAGAGAAGTGTGTTCTATTTCTTCAAAGCCCGGAAGGGACACATTCCTTCTCCGTATGGTCCATGTACAAACAGCTGCTGGCCACACTTGCATGCAAGAGAGGCTGGGAAATGTGTGGGGGCAGCGGGGGCCGGGGGGAGAGGAGGTTTACCCCCGAGACAACGCCGCGGCGTACTGAGGAAGAGGGACAGGAATTTTTGGTCGCCAGCTGCTATCTCCACTTCAACAGACACCCATTGACTTGCCTCCTTCACCCACTCTGTGAAATCCGTGAAGACTGTTTCTGGTTGATTTTATTTACCCTGGCTTATTGATTTCTGTGACCCCAGCACCTAGCGCTGTGCTGGGCACAGAGTATATGTTTATCCAATATTTGGATGGGTGGATGGGTGGATGGGTGGGTGAAATGACACTGACCTATGACTAGGGGAGCCCATAGCCATCCCCTGGATTTACGGCCAGCCCTGTGGGCATGGGCCCCTGCCCGTTAGAGTCCTGTCACTGAGCACAGTGCATGGCAAATGGCAGATTTGGGGTGTTTGTTGAGTAGAAGCCTTAGGAAAGACCTTTGGAAAGGTCAGTATTTGAACCTGGGCTGAGCCGTGGCAGCCCCAGCCTGCAGGCAGAGGGATGGCTGAGATGACCTGGGCATGTGCTAATTCCCGGGCTGTGAAATGACTGCAGAGACTCGTCTCATCGGCGACTCCTGGGCCCAGATCTCCTCTCAGGCTGTCAGGGAGGAAGAGAGAATGCCCTTTTCCTTCTCCCAGCAAAACCCGGGAGTTGGAACCCTCACTCCTGGGATCCCACGTTGAACCCGACGGCCCGTCGACGGGGGCGTGGGGTGGGGGAGGGCTGCCAAGTTCAGGAGGGTTTGCAGATCTCCCCATGGCGCCCTTAAAAAGTGTCCTGCTGTCCCTTGCATGGCTGGCAAGGCTCCTGGCATCTCCTGCTTTCTCCCCTGGGCGGGGTCTGGCCTGCGCAGCAGACACGGAGGCTCTGGGTGGGCGGAGGGAGTGGGGGAGGGAGGGGACCGAGACAGGGTTAAGTACGTTCCTCTCTTCTGCCAGGCCAATGAGAGTCTGGCTTTAAATTTTTAACCTAAATAGAGTTATATTCATTCTCTCTCCTTCTAGATGCAAAGCGCTTTTTTGGAGCAATTAAGGAAAAGCATAAATCAGTCCGGTTTTAAAAGCTCAGGCTGACTTTGTGGCTGGCTAAAATTAGCGTCTCCATAAAGGCGGGTGTGGGGCGGGGAGGGGAAGCTGGATTTGGCTTCAAGACACCGTGCACTGAGGCTAGTGGTGAAGCCAGGCCTCTGGCCCGAGCCCCGACCTGCCCTGAGGCACCCAGAGGCAGGAGCCAGGGCCCCCAGCCCCATCTCGCCTCCCTGACCTGCACAGCCTTTCTGGTCCAGCCTCTGTCTTAGGGCTCCCCCAGTTCCCTGATAGGGCGGAGGAGAGTGGCTTTGTAGAGTGACCGATCCCTGGCTTCACAATTCACCTGCTGTGTGGCCCTGGGCAAGTTGCTTCTCCTCTCTGTGCCCCCAGCTTCTGCATCTGACAAATGGGGCTATGATCTCCCCTCATGGGATTGTCCAGTGGGATCATGGGAGCAAACGTGGTTTGCAAATGGAGAGGTGCTCGGTGGTGCTGCTTACGGGTAAACTCCAGCCTTCCCCACCTGAGCACACGGCCTGCCACCCTCGCCCCTCCGCCACCTCCGGACCGTCCCCACCACCTGACCACCCATGGCATAGACCTCAGAATACAAAATAGCTGCTCTTTGCTCTGTGACCCCTGCACCACGCTGTAGTGACACATCCTTAGCGCGTTCGCTGTTTGACCACAGCTGACCCCCCACGGGGCCGGAAGCTCCTGGAGAGTCTTGTGCGCTTGTTCGCTGCAAGCGCATGGTGGGGGCACAATGAATGGAATATTTACTTGTGCACAGAATGAATTTGTGATGGTCCTATGGGCTGGTCGCTTTACTTTTCAGAGCCTTAGTTTCCTCACCATAACATGGGGAAAATAATACTTACTTTGCATGTGAGAATTAAGTGAGATAGATCTTGTATTTGGGAGATCTTTATCCAGTTCCTATGACAACGTAGGAACTTGGAAATCCAGCAGCGAGCAGGAACGGGGATGGTCCGGACCTCGGGGGGTTACACACTAGAAGGAGATGATGTGTTTCAGCGCCTAGAAGTCGGGCTGCCAGTTACTCTAAGTTAAATAATGAATAAATGAATGAGTGAATGAATGAAGGGAAAGTCATCTTCCATCTGTGACCGCCCCCCCGACCCCCTTAGCCCTTGCCTGTGGCATTCTCGTTACCTGGGGGAGCTGAGGTTTGTGCTGATGGTTTAGGGATGTGGCACCTTCCCTAAGGGGAGGGGGAGGGGCTGTCAACCCAAAGTCCCTGGGAGCTGCGGAGATGGTCCGAGCCCTCACAGACGTGGCCTCGGGAGCTTCTGAGGCAGAGATCTTGTAACCAGCTCTTTCCTCCACCCCTGGTTCTTCTCTGGGTCTAGCTTTGATGCCAGCCCAACTCCCGGGGGGAGGGTTAATTACTCACGGGCACTATCTGCTCATCTCTTGGCCTCTTATCTGAGACATAAGCGTTTATGCAAACACATTAGGCCAAAGCAGGCCAGAGCCTTTTGACAAACATCTCTGGGCTTCTGGACTGCGGAGGGTGTACGTGGCATTGGCGGGCACTCCTCTGCGCCCCGCCAAGCCTGTCCTGCCCCACACCTCCGGGATTGCCCCCACAGACCCTGAAAATCCCAGGCACCCACGTCCGCGTCCTCCACCCCGGGACGGTGCGCAGTGAGGCTCCGTGGCAGCAACCCCTCCTGCACGCACCCCGCTCAGACCTGGGCCCCAGTCAATCACGGCAAGGCAGGGAAATCCTGCATAGAGTTCCACGGCCATGCCTGGGAGATTAAAGGATTCTCTGTGATTTAGATTGATCAACAGATTTTTCCAGAGAAAAAGGGCTGCCACGGAGCCTATGCCCTCCCCAGGCCCTGCGCGCTGGGATTTTATGGGCATCTGCCCGCGTCGTCCTCACACCAGCCCAGAGAGCTGGGGTATTGGGCTCCCTTGCAGGGGAGGACCCCGAATCCCTCCAAGAGTGAAGTGGCTGCCTTTGGGGAGCTGGGGAGAGAAAGTCCCATAGACTGGGTGGTTCCGGGGGGCAGGCCTCACCTGTCTTCCCTAATGCTCACCCCACCCTGAGAGATCAGAGCCCGTTTCACAGATGGGGAAACTGAGGCCCAAGGTCCCACAGCTGGGGGAGGGCAGCATCATACTCCACACCCAGGTATGGGAAACTTCAGAGTCCATTCTTTGTGTACTGTGTGGCAGAGCCCACGGAGGGAAGCCACCTTGGGGAAATGGAGACGGAGAGCGAATTCATACCTCTAATGTATTTGCGTGAATTTCTACCACGTATGAGGGATTTTCATGTGTTTATCATCTGGCGATCCCACCGCAACCCTTTGAGGTAAGCAAGATAGGTATTTATTTAACAAATATTTATGTAGTACTTACTGTGAACCAGGCACTCTTTAAGTGCTTTATAAATATTAATGTGTTTAATCTGCATTAAAAACTCCACGGGTTAGATTCTGTTATTTTCTCCATTTTATAAATGAGGAAACTGATGCACAGAGAGGTTAGGAAACCGACTCAAGGACACACAGCTGCGAGTGGCAGAGCTGGGATTCTGTCTCCAGCGGGCCTGACTGTCGCCAGCCTGCATCTGCCCCAGGGTTGCGGCTGGAGATAATGGGGTCCTAAGTGACAGGCAGACCCAAGCTGGGATTAACAGAGCTGGACACAGGCCACCCGAGCCTCACAGGGGCTACAGAATCAGCGGGCTTTAAGATCCTTATCTCACCGCGGAAATATAATAATCCCTCGCCGGACATGTGGCCTCCCTTTCTTCATTTCTGCGGCTTTGTCCTGAGGTTTATCCTGATCGGCCCTGACGGCGGCCTGAGAAGTACGCAGCGACCAGAGGGGCCTTGCCTGGTCACTCGCTTCTCTGGCATAGGCGCTGAGGGCTGTAGCACTCCCGCATGGTGTTCCTGGCTTTTGGGGTTCCCCTCAAAGCAGAGCCTGAGACAAGGATTTGGACACAGGTAGTTTATTCAGGGAGTGACCCCAGGAAGTGAGATGGGAACAGGGAGGCCGCTGATACACGTTCAGCTGGGGGACACACTTGCAGGCAGTGTGGGACATCCCTCAGAATCACCCCCCAGTGGGAGAGGAACTGGGGTACTTTCTTTTTCTTTTTTAGAGACAGGGTCTCACTGTGTTGCCCAGGCTGGAGTGCAGTGGTGCAACCATAGCTCACTGCAGCCTCGAACTCCTGGGCTCCAGTGATGCTTCCGCTTTGGCCTCTCAAAGTGCTGGGATTACAGGCGTGAGTCACGGCGCCCGGCCAAAGCTGGAGTATTGATACACCAACTCCCGTCCCTCCATGCCCTGCCCACCCATGGGCCAAGCATGTCTCCAAGTGGAGACCTGTTTTAGGTGGAGAAGTGTGCAGGCTGCCCTCCCAGCATCATTCCCTCACTGCCATTGCTGTGTCGCTGCTGCCGCCACCACTGTTAACTGAGCACCTACTATGAGCCAGGATCCAGCTAAAGACCTTCCCTGAATTATCTCGCCGAAATCCCTTGTCAGTGGACATTATCTTCTTTGTACAGATGAGGAAACTGAGGCACAGAGAGCCACGCAGAGTCTGTGGGAGAGTTGGGATTTAGTCCCTGTCGCTTCATCATCAGGCACTTAGTAAGCACCGACTGTGTGCCAACTGGTGTGCTTGCTCCTGGCTTTGCCTCTTAAACCCACGTTCTTAACCACGGAACTCAGCGCCGCTCACGTACGAGCTCTCGTCCCTCCTGGGTGCAGAGTCCACATTTTCTGGTTTCCCTGGGATGGTCCCAGTTGCAAGTATTTTTTATCCTTTTCAATAAAGACAATTTGTGACATATATAACCAAATGCATTCTAACATTTAAACCTTTGTAGGACTTCTTTCATGAATAAATTCCCTCTTCCCTTCCCGCTGGGAAAGCTGTGTCTAACGAAAAATTCAGGTTTGGGCTGGGAAAATGAGGTCCTTGAACCGGAGGGAGGGGAGCTGGGGTCAGACTGAGAACCAGGCTCTGGGAGGCACTGCCTGGCCCACATGGATAGCGAGGTCAGCGGGTTGCCCAGGACCTCCTGGTGCTGGAACATCGTGGGGGCTCCCTATGGGGTTTACCCCACCCATTCTCCTCTCGGCGAGTGCTCAGCCTCCCCAAACTTCTTGCTCCTGTTCCTTAGCCTGGGCCTTCCTCTCTGTCTTCATCTTTAACCATCCCCTGTCGTGCTGCCCTCGGTCGGCAGTGGACCACTCTCAGGCAGTGTTGCTCAATGGTTATGGTCAAAGGCTCTGGGGCAGATCCCCGGGTTTGAAGGCCAGCCCCACAATGTGTTGGCTGTGTGACCTGGCCTCAGGTTGGCTGGATGCCCCAGGCCTCAGTTTCCTCATCTGTGAGATGGAGTTAATATCATAGCAGACACCATCAGTGCCCAGACACACCCTTGCGGCATTTCTCTCTACCCACCGAAGCTGCTTCATCGTGAATGAAACTGTCTGCCTCAGGGCAGCACCCCAGCCGGTGCACGGGGCAGGCCGCAGCTGCAGGGATCTAGGGTCCTTGGAAACAGCTCCCAACCGAGGACAGGCAGGGAGTCGGAGGATGAACGTCCCAGCCTCCTTGCTGTCAGTGCGGGCGCTTGGAGGGGCATCTTCCCCAGCAGGATGGAGCTGCGGCTGCCTGCCTCTCCCCTCCTGCTCCCTCGCTGGCATTTCCTGGGGTCGGCTTACTTAGTAGGTCCGGAATAAGCGACCTGCGCTCGGAGTCCTTTCTTAGAGTCTGTGTCTAGGGGAGCCCAAACCGAGCCATCACTGTGCCCACTTCTGGAGGCAGCTGTGGGGATTACACGAGCGCGCATTTGAAACGATTATCATCATTACGTCAGCGCTGCTCGCAGGTGCGCGTGCCGCGGAGGCAAACGCTACCGTCATTTTCACTGCAGGTCCTTAACCACGCCACTGCGCACGGTTGTTGTGCCTTTGCCCCCGCCGCGCCCGCTGCCCGGTCACCTCTTCTTGGAAGGCTTCCCTGACCACGCCCAGCACTTGGCCGGGGCGGGGACCCCTCCTCTGCGCTCCTGCAGGCTTCCTTCCAGGATTGCAAGTCTCTGCCGGCTGCCCCGTCTGCCCAGTCTTCCCTGAGGCCGGGCGTCGCATCTCTTTGCCCTCTGGCCCTCCGGGGAGGAGGCAGCACAGGCGGGGGGTCCTGTGCCTCCCTCAGCCCTCTGCTCCCCTCGGCCCTGACACACGTCAGCACGCACCAGGCTCCTGGCAGACGTGCAGCAGTGAGGGCTCCGAGCCCACTCGGGAGAGCCGGGCTAGAGCAAGGGACTCTCAGCACCTGTCCCACCCTTTCTCTTTCTTCACCACCTTGGGCGTCACCCAGAAGAACAGGACACTGGAATTTGAGGAAGGGTGAGCATCCACGGTGACGGGAATTGGCCTTGAGAAGAAACAGTCTTAAGGTCAATGTCTCATCTGATTATGAAGCCGGGGAGAGAGAGAGAGAGAGAGAGAGTGTTTAAAGCTTTGAGGCCTTGCTTTGTTTTGTTTCTATTTATTATAATGATTATTGTCATTATTATTTGATGAGGAAGGCGGTGAGCCAAAGTTTTCCCCATCTGCCAATGATGAAGACACAGGTTGACTTTAAAGCAAGAGAAATGACAGTCAGACACAAGAAGGGACTTCCCACTGTCTGGTTTATCAGGGTTGGCTGTCATCAGGTTCTTAGCAAACAGTCAGCAGAACGACAGACTCAGGGGAAAGAGACCCCGGGACACAGGGACGTGGGGGGAGAATGACGACCAGAGAAGCGGGGGTGGAGGGGATGGAGGAGAGGCCACCAGGCCGAGGACAGGTGGCAGGCTGCAGGTCACCAGCAGCTGCTGGGGCCACAGAGAACACATGACAGAGTGTGGGGCCTGGAGACCTAATTCCCTCCTCTACTCTCAGATTGCTGGATGACTTCAGGCAAGTTGCTTTACCTCTCTGGGCCTCAGTTTCCTTATTTGTAAAAATGGGGATCATGATACATCCCTGGCCAGCTTCGCCAGCCGATTCATAAGTCACTGGATGGAAAAGTGCTCTACACGACTTAAAGCACAGTTCAGATGAAAAACAGACAAAACAAAAACCAGCAAGGTGGGGAGAGGAGACGAGAATTAAGCACGTGTTTCTCCTTCTCTCACAAGCCATGTCCAGGGAATGGGGACCCCATTTAATGAACAGCTACTCTCTGACTAGCACTTTACCCAAAAAGACTCTTGCTTCTCACAACAGCCTATGTGAAAGGCATCCTCTCCATTTTACAGATGAGAATACTGAGGCCCAGAGAGGTCAATGAACTTGACTATTGTCACACAGCAGCAAGTAGCAAAGTCAGGATTAGAACTCAGGCCGCTCTGACTCAAAGCCCTGGCTTGTTCCCTTTTGCGTGTTGGTGGAGCTGGGATGGTTAAATGTCCCAGCCTCACTTCATCACCTGATGGCCCTTCTCCCCTGCCCAAAATAAAGATAAGAAAACAAGACCCAGGAAGTCTTCCCTGCCCCTCCCCAGATGGCCTGGGCTCAAAGTGGGACTTCATCACCTACCCAGCCAGGCGTCAGCTGAGAGGGAACCGGGATCTGAGCCCAACCGATAAAATCCCAAGCACCGCAGCCAGTCCTGGGATCCTGGTGGCCTGGCCAGGCATTAGGCAATGCTAATTGCTCTGTCGACAGAGAAGCCTTGTTTGCATATATGCAAATTGAGGGGCTTATTAGCACTTCTCCCAGATGGGTCAGTTCAGGCCTCCGCCTGA